>JACXGI010012187.1:0-23300 GCA_016801175.1 Esox masquinongy | reverse complement strand
GGCTGGGGCTTTGGTAAGGCCGTATGGCATCACAAGGTACTCATAGTGGCCCCGGGCAGTGATAAACGCCGTTTTCCACTCGTCCCCACTCTGGATGCGGACCAGGTTATAGGCGCTGCGTAGGTCTAGCTTAGTGTAGATGGAGGCTTGGCCCAGCAGTTCCAAAGTGGCCGGGATGAGAGGAAGGGGAAAGCGGTTCTTCACGGTGATGTCATTGAGTCGCCTGTAATCGATACATGGGCGTAGTCCGCCGTCCTTTTTTCCCACAAAGAAGAAGCTGGCCGCTGCAGGTGACGTGGATGGGCGGATGGCTCCGATCTCAAGCATTTCGTCGACGTATCGGTCCATTGCTTCACTCTCCGGGATGGACAGTGGGTAGATCCTCCCCTTAGGTGGAGACATCCCCGGAAGGAGGTCTATAGCGCAGTCCTCCGGTCGATGGGGAGGCAGGCTGGACGCCTTCTCTTTGGAAAACACACTTGCAAACTGGTTATACACGGATGGGATGTGGGTGTGAACGGGTGTATCGGACTTCTCTATGGAGGTGGCTCGACAGGGAACCGAAACGCAGTGCTCGATACAGGGATAACCTCGGAGTGTAGGATCCCAACATGAAGGATGACGTTGTCAGTCCGGTGAGTCACCAGTCCAGTACCCAGAGGCTGACCGTCTAGGGCGTGAATCCTTAAAGGAGGAGAGATAGGTATCAGCCGTATTCCCAGTAACGTCACCAATTGTTCGTCAATGAAGTTCCCAGCTGCCCCTGAATCCACTAGAGCCTCCACATGCTGCTCTGACCCTTGGAAGGCGAGGCGTGCTGGAACACAAAACTGCCTGTGGGTAACATTCAAGAGTGAGGAAGCACCTACCCGGGTGGCGGAGGAGGGGAAGTGGTCCTCCCGACGGGAGGGTCGGACAGGGCAGCCGCTCAGCAGATGACTGCTCTCCCCACAGTAGAGGCACAGATGTTCGCGGACCCTCCGGCTACGCTCGGAGGAAGACAGAGGGGCGCGGCCAATCTGCATGGGCTCGGGGCTCGATTGTCGAGGCGGTGGCGGAATGGACACGGGAGCCTCACGGGTACGGGGTTTCTGTGCCCGCCTGCGGTCGGCTAGCAGCGAGTCGAAGGCGATGGAAGCCCATGTGTAGTCGTCCAGGTCGATCATGTCAACCTTGCACGCCAGTTCCGCCTGCAGTTCCCGGTTCAGGCCCCTTCGGTAGGCCGTAAGGAGAGCAGGTTCGCTCCACCCGCTACCAGCCGCTATAGTGCGGAACTCCAGGGCGTAGTCATTGGCGGAACGGCTTCCCTGTCTGAGGTCGTATAGTAGATCCCCAGCGTGTCGTCCGGAGGCAGAGTGGTTGAACACCTCCTCAAAGAGGCGGAAAAACCGGGTCTCCGACTCGAGATCAGGGCTGTGAGCGGTCCATAGGGCGGTGGCCCATTCCAGGGCTTTGCCGGTCAGCAGGGATAGCAGGAAATCGACTCGGTCCTTGTCCGTGGAGAAGTCGGCGGGGTGATGGTCGATGTAAAGGCGACACTGCATCAAAAAACCCTGACACTTCCCAAGTGAGCCATCGTACTTCGTAGGCATGGAAATGGAGGGGGAAGGACGGGCAGACGCAGTGGCACCCACGGTGGACCCGACAGAAGACTGGCGAAGAAGGCGACAGAGCTCATCGATCCGATCCTCCTGCTGGGTCAGGCCCCGATGCAACTCCACTGGATCCATCAGTTGGGTGAGGTATTCTGTAATGAACTCACACGAAACAGAGGGATGGAGGGATGGATCCAAGCGCAGGGCGCAGGGACTCCTTTATTAGGGAGAACACACAGTAGTGCCGAAGGAACAGGCAGTGGCGTAGTCAATGGGCAGGCGATTGGTCGGTAACAGTCAAAGCAAGTAGGCAGGAGGCAGAGGTACAAAGGGTAATCCAAAAGAGGCGGTCAACAGGCAGGCAATGGTCAGGATACAGAGACGGGCTGATATAAGAAGTAGGCAGGGATAATGGCACGCTTTGGAGAAGAAGGCTCAGTAGAGTTGCATACACAAACAATACCTCACAAAGACTGGCAGCAAATACAGCACTTATATAGGGGTTGAACGAGACACAGGTGCAAACAATAATGGGGACTGGGTAGGCAACATTCAAGGCAACAAAGGAAACAGGTCACTTCCCGGATTTCACAGGCAGGCTACATTCAAGTCAACGAAGGGAAACAGGGCACATCCCGGACCTCACACCTTTTGTGTTAGTTGACTTTTGCAGGCAATTTGCTGAGTAGTCCATGTGATTTTTATTAAGATAGAGATAAGATAATCCAGGAGGCGAATTAATGGAGAAAATCATAATGCTCCACTCTGGCTCCGCCCAACAGGTTAACAACCAATCATCATCCTTTTGTTCACACATTAGCAATGGTACGTTTTTCAGCATTCTAAACTTTCCACTATGTTCGAATAGGTGCAAAAAAGTTTTAAAAAGATAGAAACATCAGCAACTGTGTAAAACATAAATAGCACATACATGTACCAAATATAAGAACATTGCTAATTGCGATAGATAGCAATAGATTTGTCAAAAGTAAGTTATTTTTATCATAACAGTAAGCTATGATTAACAAGCTTGCGTAGCTAACTTACTGTAGCCAAACACAACACTTAACAACAAAGCGCACAGAAAAACAAGTAATAATTGTAAATATATTGTATTATTTTAGCAGAAAGTGGCAAATGTACCGTAAGGTGGTATCATGTGGAGATTACTAAAATGTGAAATTGCTCTTTGATTATTGTACATGCTTGCAATTCCACTGTGAGACTTACGTATGCTAATGTTTTATCAAAGGTGAAACAGCATGTCAGATGTTCTGGCTATACCACAGGACCCATTGCGTTGTGTTTTCAGCAAATGTTTAATGTTGGTTCAGAGAACCAATTAAAATCAGTAATTTCTGTGTTCCCTCCTACATTCTAGAAAATGTGGCTAGTTGTCAAAGCCATCCTCTACAGGGAAGAAGCAATTTGAATGAACAGTTATGATGATGTACTGGACTGTCTTCTGGTTTTACGCCATCTTGGGTAAGAAGTGGATTCTTAAAAACATACTAGTTATTAATGACGTTTTTTGTATCCATTGCACGAAGTCCATACTTAATCCTGAACAATTACTTGGATATTTTTTGTTCAATTTCTTCACAGGATGGGCACATACCAGGCATGTTACCCAACCAGACTCTGTGATAGTTACACATGTAGGACGTAGTGTTTCTCTTACTTGCTTTTGTCCATCTAATATGATGAACAGTGTTCTTTGGTTTAAACAAACTGTCGGACAGAAGCCTCTTCTCATGGCATCATCATCTCATTGGTCCCAAGAAACGTTTTACTTCAACAACTTTACGAAGGACTTTAGTGGGACTAAACGTTTAAGTGTGATGCGAGGAGAGAACAGCTTTAACCTGACTATCTCCAAGACTGAACCAGGGGACTCAGCTACATTCTACTGTGGTGCTTGGTACATCAATAAAATAACATTTGCACAAGGAACTGTCCTAATTGTCAAAGGTAATTTTCTTTTTAAAATGAAGTGACTTAAGTGTGCTCATAGATTAATTAATCTAGCAGGATCAGTGAATGTAAACTATGAACTCATGCACTCATTTCAGGTTCACAATCCAAAAGCAAGTCTGTGCTTCAGCAACCTGTGTCAGAGTCCGTCCATCAAGGAGACTCTGTGACTTTGAACTGTACAATAAACACGGAGACCTGTGGAGGAGAACACAGTGTCTATTGGTTCAGACATGACTCAGGAGAATCCCATCCAGGAATCATTTATACCAATGGAGACAGGAGTGGTCAGTGTATGAAGAGCCCTGAGTCTGGGTCTCCTACACAGAGCTGTGTCTACAACCTCCCCAAGAGGAACCTCAGCCTCTCTGATACTGGGACATACTACTGTGCTGTGGCGTCATGTGGAGAGATACTGTTTGGGAATGGGACCAAACTGGATGTTCAAGGTAAACAATTACAAACTCTTATTAAAATATTATAAGGAATATTAATTTGAAGATGTAACATTTTTAAGGCAATATCTCCAGCATTGGATAAAGTGTTGAGTATATAATTTTGCGCTATCTCTGTCTGCATGTTTCAGACCCATTGGGTAATCAGGTTAATCCTCTACTCTTCATCCTTATTTCTTTCCTGACAACTGCTGTGATTCTGAGTGTGATGATCAACGTTATTTTCTGTATGAGAATGAAGAGGACACAATGTGAACAATGTGCAGGTACAGTAAAAGACTTTGCACTAATCACAATGTAATTGTTAGTTAAATAGGATGTAAATACAGTGTCCTCCAAGATTATTACAAAACCTAGCAAAATGTTGTTAAAAAGCAATGAATTAACTTAGTTATTGTTCATCAGTTTGATCCTGAATTTAAACTATGAGACATTATTCTACTTTCAACCCAGTTTTTTTGCCCAGTTAGTTGAAATAAAATGTGTCATTAAGGCCTTGCTTCATTTCAGAAACTCACAGCAGACACAGGACAGTTGTTGTTTAGATATGTGTCTTACACAGCTCATCAGATCCTGTTCAGGATCCCGCTGCTCGCTCAATCAGAAAGTCCACACCGGAATCCTAATGTGAAGGAACACATTCTCCAGACTTCTGTCTTGACTGAAATCACAGGTGCCCAAGCCTTATTAAGAAACTAGGCAAGGCAACCCAATTAATTTAGTAACCCCCAAATATGGAAATGAATATCTTTCTCAAAAACATGTATAACAATTATTAGCACCACTACATTTATAACTTTATGCATCCCTCCTTATGCCGAGATAACGCCACTTCTATAATGATTGGTGATCTGGGATCTGGGACCAATTATTCACGTAGGTTTTCAATGTGGTTTGGATCAGGGGACTGTCATGGCTATTGAAAATCATCAAATATGTGGTCAGTGAGACATTTTTGTGTGTGTCTGGAGGAACAATTTAGATCACCGTTCTGCCGGATGACCCAATGAAGACCCAGTTGTACCACGTCACCTTCCCGAGGATATGTGGTACAATATCAATGTTATGTGGTACAATATAAGTGTTATGTGGTACAATATAAATGTTATGTGGTACAATATCAATGTTATGTGGTACAATATCCTGACCGATAATTCCAGCTGCTACTGAGATCTAAAGATGATGTATCGCTTAGTTTGTGTTGGAGTGTGATGAGCTGTGGTGTCTTGTCCTATGTCACATATAAACGGAAAAAAGAAAATTGATCTTGGGAAAAAATGCAAAACATCTCACATTGCCTCAACAGCAATCAGCAACAACCAGCAATAACCATCTGCAGTAATTGTTCGACAGAGAGCGTGGTTTTAGTTACCAGATAAACAAGACTATCAGTGAGTGTATACAGCTTTCAGGTCAGTGGTTTGATCAAAGGGCTTTGCGTGCATGTGTTTCACCCTACGGTGCAGCGGCAGTTTCTTGTTCATGTGTGAATTGAAAATTTAATTTACATTCCATGTTAATGATATTTACATTCTGTAATGATGCTCTATAGGATCAGGCACATGTAGGCACTTGGTTTGTGCTCAGACGTGAGAGCCATTAGCACCTCATCCCGATTAGTGATTTTCATCTTTACATTAACTATTTCTCACCAGTGAACACGCGCATGGAAGAATACCCTCTTCTTCTTCTCACTCTTGTTGACTTTTACTATCAATTTCTTCTCCCATTTTCTGGAAGGTTCAGAGCTGGCGTCTAGCTGCTAACAATTCAACAATATGTTTTTTCCTTATCATTTTACCTCAAGGGGTTTCTATCATACAGTATTTTCAGTGAACAATCAAGTTGATGAACTACATTTATATTTTTTATAAACTTTTTGCTCCTCTTTGCCAATAATGGTAGAGGGAAGTCTACTTTTTTGTAATTTCTGAACAAACAAATCAATACAAAATGTTTTAACAACAGAAAGCTATTTGATTCATTGGATAAACAGTGTAGCATTTGTAGCATTTTGGGTTACAACTTTATAATGAAACAATGCATGCCTTTTTGTACCTTTCAGTTCAAATATGTTTTGACATTTGTCTTTTATCAGGGCCCCTTTCTCAGCATGGTCATCATGGAAATGCTCACGCCAGCATGTCAAACAGACAGGTTAGCAGAATACATTCTACGAAATGTTAGACTGGATTAAACACAGAATTATATTAAACACAGTGTCTGTATTGACCTACTCTGTATTTTCATCCCTTAGCTCCATGATGACACCACCATGAACTATGCCGCCCTGAAGTTCACTGACAAGGAAAGTGCCCAGTCCAGGAGACCAAGGAGGGAAAAGACAGAGAGAAGAAATCAGAGAGAGGAAGAAACCATCTACTCTGGTTTGAGTCATAAAGACAGGGTGTGAGTGGGCTCCAATCATTGAGTTAAGCCCCACCCCTCCTTTGGCCTCCACCTTCTGATGGACTGGATCTGTCACATGACTATTTTGTATAATTGATATTTTGAGTAGAACGACCATGTAGTTGGATAATACATTTGATATTAAGTTTATTTAGAATCATTCAATCATTTCCTCAGACAACAACGATAAGTGTCCCTGAAATGTGATGACTCATAAGAGTCTACCTAACTTGTTTCAAAGATTGAAAACGGAGACAGAACTTGAACTCTTACTGGGTTTTTGATGATTTGATACATAACTTGCTTGTGCAATATTCCAATAAACAAATATATTTCCCCAGTTTAATGACTTAAGCCTCCTTTTTTCTTACCACTTATTTGCATGTCTCTTTATTTGTCAAAAATGTATCCACTTCACAAGTTAAAGTTCATATTTTGTTCATAAGTTCATATTTTTTGTGCAAAAAAGGAGGAGGAACAGCTTCAAATATTGTTTGGTATAAAGATGAGTAAAAACTACTGAAAACTGGTTATTGAACCTGCTTCGTAAAAAATACGGAGGTGGATCTTTGTTCCTTAACTGTCATTGATGCGTCTGACACATTTCAATGGCAGAGTGAAACCATTAAGGGCATGTGGTTCTACCCTGCCTACTCTTGCTGCAAGCGCTGCTGCCTTTGGAGTTCTCCCTTAATCTGGACCCCTACAAATCAGCGCTGCTTGATGATCCAGACCCATGTTTTTCAATGGCAGCCTCCGTATAGAACTGTTTCAGATCTTTGATTTGAACATCTTGCTGCAGGTCATGTCACAGCGTTCCAATAAGGTTGAGGTCAAGACTCTCACTTGGCCATTGAGGTCTGCTTTTGTGTTTAGGTTAATGCTGCATGACCCAACCACTTAACCTTCAAATGACAGAGAATGATATTCTCCTTGACAATGTCTTAGTTCAAGTTTGAATGTTTGGGATGAGGTATTGGTGTTTGAATGCAGTATATTTTCCTCCACCAGACAAGGCATGTTGCCCTTCTGCCAATAGGTTTGTCCTGGTCCGTACTACATTGTTCCAGAAGTGTTGTGGAACATCCAGGCGTGTTATTGTTGCAAACCTGAGAAGGGAATTAATGTTTTTGGGAAGAGTAGTGGTTTCCTGTGTACTGTAGTATACTCCCATGAATATCATTTTTCCCTAAGATGCTTATATTATCTCATATTGAGGTTATATTATCTCAGTCCAGATCACTTGCTGGTGAACTTCTTAAACTGCTGTAATCCCACATGATCGGAAAGTTGCTGCTAACATTCCACTTTTAAAAGGGGGCGACAAGTTTGACCCTGACAGTTACAGGCCTATCTCAATCCTGCTGTCTGTACTGTATAACTGCTTATTTCACTAAATTAAATGAGTGGTTTCTACTCAAACACCTATAGTAGTCAACTCAAATCATGTATCTGGAACTAACTAATTTCAACAATATTTTTTAAAACATAAGGCTTTTGAGTACAGTTTACCAGTACGCTAATATAAAATGTGCATGTTTTTACGATTTATGATCATTTATGTTTTGATCTTGTAACATTTATGAAATAAGTTATTCTTACGTATACACACAATTTGTATTCTGTTAATTTGTAAACTGTCATTTATTTATTTATAATTATTAACTAATGAATACTAGTGCCTTGTGACTCAGTTGTTAGTTGCATTGTGAGTAATAATTTTTCTTTTACTATTTATAACTTTTACACAATACTTAATGCATCTTACAAGGAAAGAATATGTTTCGAAAATAGTATTAAGCAGTTTCTATTCACATGAAATTAATTGGTTTAGACAAACAGATATCAAAACTAGTTGGTAACTTGACATTCTACAGTAAGATAAGCATACATTAAGAAAATAATGTACAGCACAGAGGGTAGCGCAGCATTTTGTCCTGCTACAGCTCTTCATCCAACTAGCTCTAGACACAGTGGTTCCCAATCAGGGGTACTCTGACCCCTGGGGGTACTTGGCATTTCAGCAGGGGTTACTTGAAAACACCCATGATACCAGGCTTACTGGTAAAATGAACATGAGGGGGTACATCAGAGGTGCTCTGAACAAAACAAAATTCAGTTGGTACCACATGAGGCCAGGCATTGTCCAGCACCAGGAGGAACCCAGGGCCCAGCGTAAGGTCTGACGATGGGTCTGAGGATTTCATCCCGGTACCTAGCAGCAGTCAGGGTACCGTTGGCTAGCACATGGAGGTCGGTGCCTCCCTCCAAGGATATGCCTCCCCAAACCATCACTGACCCATCACTAAACCAGTCATGCTGGATGATGTTGCAGGCAGCATAACTTTCACCACGGCGTCTTCAGACTCTTTCATGTCTGTCACATGTGCTCATTGTGAACCTGCTCTCATCTGTGAAGAGGACAGCGCGCCAACGGCAGACCTGCTAATTCTGGTGTTCTCTAGCGAAAGCCAATCGTGCTGCACAGTGCTGGGCTGTGAGCACAGGTACCACTAGAGGATGTCGGCCCCTCATACTACCCTCATGGAATCTGTTTCTGACAGTTTGATCAGAAACATGCACACCAGCAGCCTGGTGGAGGTCGTTTTGTAGGGCTCTGCCAGTGCTCCTCCTGTTCCTCCTCACACAAAGGAGCAGATACTGGTCCTGCTGCTGGGTTTATTCCCTTCTACGGCCCTGTCCAGCCCTCCTTGTGTAACGGTCCATCTCCTGGTATCTCCTCCATGCTCTTGAGACTGTACTGGGAGACACTGCAAACCTGAATGGGCTGCAGGTACCACCTCATGCTACCATTAGTGACACGGACACGAGCAAAACACAATACTAGAGAAGAATCATTCCGGAAGGATAGAGAGCAATTGTCTGTGGCCACCACCTGCAAAACCATTCCCTTTTAGGGGGTTGTCTTGCTGTTGCTTCTCCATTGCAACTGTTGTCACATTCATTTGCACCAAAACAGGTGACATTGATTCACCATCGCTTTTTCTTCCTAACTGGACAGATTGATATCCCTAAAGTTTAATTGACTTGATATATCATGTTCCCTTAATTTTATTAAGCAGAGTATTAAGTGTCATCACTGAGTTACTTAAATTGTCTTTGGTTATGGGTTTCCACAAAATAATTGAGTTACCTCAACTGAATTCATTTTACAGTGTGATCCACAAACATCTAACACACAATCTTGAGTAGCCAAAATGTACCTTTAGGCCGATGACACAGTTGGGTATACGATAAAGCTGTGTTTTTCTCTGTACAAAACAGCTTTAATAACATCCAGCTTTCTTAAAACATGTGGTTAGTTAACCAATTCCTGAAAGCTTGAAATGTCTTCTACAGACATGAAGTGTGAAATTGTGTACATTGTAAACCCGCTCTGTATATACAGTTGTGCTCAAAGGTTTGCATACCCTTGGAGAATTAATATATGTACCATTTGTAAAGAAAACATGAGTGAGAAAGCAAAACACATGTCTATTATTTCTTATGGGATTCACATTCAACTGTAGGTCGTAACAGAATGGCACAATCATAAAACAAAACATGGCAACAAAGAACAAAGTGAACTGACCCCTGTTCAAAAGTCTGCATACCCTTAGTTCTTAATACTGTGTATTGCCCCCTTTAGCATCAATAACACTGTGCAGTCTTTTGTAATTGTGGCCTACGAGGCCCCAAATTCTTGCAGGTGGTATAGCTGCCCATTCATCTTAGCAAAATATCTCCAGGTCATGCAGTCTTTGGTCGTCTTGCAAGAACTGCAAGTTTGAGATCTCCCTAGAGTGGCTCGATGATATTAAGGTCAGGAGACTGTGATGGCCACTCCAGAACCTTCACCCTTTTCTGATGTAACCACTGGAGGTTCAATTTGGCCTTGTGCTTAGGGTCATTGTCGTGCTGGAATTCCAAGAGCGTCCCATGTGCAGCTTTCGTGCAGAAGAGTGCAAATTGTCTCCCAGTATTTTCTGATAACATGCTGCATTCATCTTGCAATCAATTTTTACAAGATTCCCCGTGTATTTAGAGCTCGCACACCCCAAAACATCAGTGGGCCACCACCATGCTTAACAGTGGGGATGGTATTCTATTCACTATATGCCTTGTTGACACCTCTCCAAACATAGCGCTTATGGTTGTGACCATAAAGCTCTATTTTGGTCTCGTCACTCCAAATTACAGTGTGCCAGAAGCTGTGAGGCGTGTCAAGGTGTTGTCGGGCATATTGTATTGTGGCTTTTTTTGTGGCTTTGATGCAGTAAAGGCTTCTTTCTGGCAAATTGACCATGCAGCTCATTTTTGTTCAAGTATTGTTGTATTGTGTTCCTTGAAACAACCACACCCGCTTTTTCCAGAGCAGCCTGTATTTCTCCTGAGGTTACCTGTGGGTTTTTCTTTGTATCCTGAACATTTCGTCTGACAGTTTTGGCTGAAATCTTTCTTGGTCTACCTGACCTTGGCATGGTATTAAGAGATCCCAGAATTTTCCACTTCTTAATAAGTGATTGAACAGTACTGACTGGATTTGCAAGGCTTTGGATATCTTTTTAAGGCCTTTTCCATATTTATGAAGTTCCATTACCTTGTTACGCAGGTCTTTTGACAGTTCTTTTCTGCTTCCCATGGCTCAGTATCTAGCCTGCTCAGTGCATCCATGTGAGAGCTAACAAACTCATTGACTATTAATACACATACACTATTTGCAATTTAAAAAGCCACAGGTGTGGGAAATTCACCTTTAATTGCCATTTTCACCTGTTTGTGTCACCTTGTGTGTCTGTAACAAGGTCAAACATTCAAGGTTATATAAACTTTTGATCAGGGCCATTTGGGTGATTTCTGTTATCATTATGATTTAAAAAGGAGCCAAACAACTGTCATAATAAATGGCTTCATATGATCACTATCCTTAAATAAAATAGTTTTTTTGCATGTTTTGCATGCATATTTTCAAAATCAATGCCAAAATTTCACAATTTCTGCCAGGGTATGCAAACTTATGAGCACAACTGTAAAAAGGGCATTTGTGCCAGTACTCCCAGCAACATACACAAATTGCAAAAACATACTAAACAATATCTTACTCCAGATTTAAAGAAGCAACACTGACAAAGCGATAAAAACGCATCGATATGCAAGGCGGGACATTATCATGACCTCACTTCCTCTCGAAACAACCAATGGAGTCAATCCAAAACCAGTGCTTCTTTTGAGGCATGATAGACGTTTCAGTTGATTCTGTCACTGTCTCTGTATCACTGTCTCTTGACCCTCATCTCAGTTGTTCTGTAACACCAGATAAGACGGAGGACGTTGAAGAATGTTCACATTGTGTCTTGTCCTGGTTCTCCTTTTTAAAGCCTGTAAGTCAATCTGATTATCCGATCTACATCATGGAAGTTTAACCGTTTAAATACTTTCAACCAATTAGTATTTTTCAGACATCAGAAACATCCTAATTTTTGGGACAAATACGCTGCAAGCAGGATTTATTAAGGATTTATGTTCTGACTGTGTTCTTCTCTCTCCATTCCAGGTCATCCAGTTTCTTTTCTATACGCTCGTCTTGGAGATAGCGTGACTCTGCAATGCTTTGATCCAGGCAAAGGTCCTCACATTTTATGGTACAAACAAACTGCAGGACAGAAGCCTGAACTTATTTCAACTATTTTCAATGTTGGTGGAGTAACATTTCACAATGATTTCAAGGATAACCCTCGGTTTACAGTTCCTGGTGGGAAAGGTGTGTTCCACCTTAGGATCTCAAACATCCAGCCGTCTGATTCAGCCATTTATTACTGTGGGGGAATTGATTTATATTCAGTGGAATTTGCAACCGGAATATTTCTCATTCTCAAAGGTAGGTAATCAGCTTGTATTTAATATTGTAATATTTGTCTATAACATACTTTTTATCATAGTCTAAAGCTGCAGTAGTGTTTATTAACTAAATGTACTCCTTTTTGTGTCAGGATCCAGCAAGACTGTTCTTCAGCAACCTGTTTCTGAGTCAGTTCAGCCAGGAGACTCTGTGACTCTGAACTGTACAATAAACACTGAGACCTGTGAAGGAGAACACAGTGTCTATTGGTTCAGACATGACTCAGGAGAATCTCCTCCAGGAATCATTTATACCAATGGAGACAGGAGTGGTCAGTGTATGAAGAGCCCTGAGTATGGGTCTCCTACACAGAGCTGTGTCTACAACCTCCCCAAGAGGAACCTCAGCCTCTCTGATACTGGGACTTACTACTGTGCTGTGGCCTCATGTGGAGAGATACTGTTTGGAAATGGGACCAAACTGGATGTTGGAGGTAAGTTATATAACTTACTTAAATCTGTTATTATGACTACAATCTGAGTTATTTAGATTACAAGCGAGCTATCCATTCATCTTTGGTTTTATCTAGTTTGACTCTCTGATCAGGCTTACAGGTGGTGTATACATCATCATAGCTTTGATCTTAATCTATAATAAACAGTATGCCAATTAGCAGATGTTTGTATCCAATGTGACAATCCACTTTCCTCAGTGTCTAAATGTCTCACGGTCTCAGATTGATTGTTTTCTGTCCGTGTCTCAGCGTCTTTGCTCAGTGTCTCCGTCTCTTAGTGTCTCATTATCTGAGTCTTTCATGACCACCCCCTCCCCGTTTGATTCCCCACTAAAGGCTGTAACGGGGACCATTTTCTGTTGTTGTACTGCCTGGGAACAGCACTGGTTCTGTGTGTCATCCTCATCTTTGTTCTTACTTGTGTTCTATACAAGATCAGCAAGTCCAGTGGTAAGTAGTGTTGTTATGTAAGATACAGTCAGTTACAACTACAGTTAAAGTACTTGACTATTTCAATGAGAATTGGTCTCATTGCTTTACATTGGTAATGATGATGATTGTTAGTATTGATTCTTCATGTACTAAAAGGGATGCACCCTCAACCAAGTGGTCCAGCAGACCCCCGTCATTACCAGGTACACGGACATAACACCTGTTCTTACATTTACATTTTAGTTATTTACCAGAATTGGATGGAGTTAGTTTCTGCCCAAAGGCTTTAACAACCATGTCACTTCAAATATTCAAAAAAAATATGTTAAAATATGCATTTTCTTACGGGTTGTGTCCCTACAGTAGACTAAATTTAAATATTGCAATGTCAATTCTGCTTTTCTCCTCAGGATCAAGAGGTTGACACACTCCATTACGCCGCTTTGAATGTTGCCCACAAAAAACACAAGGTTCATAGGGAGAGGAACGTCATGGACAGAGACACTGTCTACTCTGGAGTAATATTCCAAAACATGGACTGAAACTGACTTTTCACACTTTAAGTGTGTTACAATTGCATGTATTGGGTCAAAATACTTTATGCACGAATGTTGAAACATTTCAGTTTAGAACAAATAAAACAATCACAATGTAATTTAGATGTACTCTTGGATTCACTGATATTCTGGCAGTTTCTATGGCAGGTCTACAGACATGATGCATGGATTTGCATTGTCTGTACAATATAAATCCTGATTACATAATGTCTATTTACAAGGTGTACTCTGCTGACTAACATTTACTGTTTTGTTTTACTTGCTTTCTTAAGCTGTGCCCTGTATAACAACTCTGTTGTTCTGACGGCCCTATATAGATTTTCCACTCACATTAACTCATCTCTAACCACCAGCAATGACCGTCAGTCCTCACACTCTCTACACACCTCAGTGCCTCTAAACCACAACACAACCATGTCACTTAGACTGTCACCATATCTCTCTTCATCAGGAAAGACAACACTAAAAATAAACTTCCTATTTGAAGACATTTGAGTTCTTTGAGAGGAGAATTCAAATAATGTAACCATTGTGCATAAGCCATTTTTACACACTATTTACTAAATGTGAATGAAGTCAGTCTGTGTGTGCATAAGCATAATGCACAACTGCAATTCTCTTATCTTTCAATAGAAAGCAGCAGTGCACATTTTACGTTCCTGTACCTTCCTCAACTTTACACTCGCAGCCCTTTATAGAACATATGAAAACCTCTAAAAGAGAAATTGGAAACAAATGTTTTTGTGATTGTTTGTGTAGATGAAATTGCTTTCCTACCACTGTTTAACAAAGACATTGTATGTTAGACTCCATAAAACAAGATAATATACAACAGTTGCTACAACCCTGTTTCCAAAAAAATTGGGACGCTGTGTGAAATGTAAAATAAACAATGCTATGATGTGCAAATGATTTAAACCCTATATTCACTAGACAATAGTACAAAGGAAACACCAAATGCTAAAACTGAGAAATGTTATTGTTTCTTGAAAAATATATGCCCACTTTCAATTTGAACATCTCACAACTAATTAGGTTCATTGGCAACATGTCAGCAACATGATTGGATATAAAACAGTATCCCAGAGAGCAGGGCCGGCTCCAGGCATAAGTGACATGAGCGGTTGATTAGAGCCCAAGACCGCTAGGGGGCCTCCGACTGCTAGGGAGCCCCTAACCAATAGGGGAAAGGGGGCCCCAAATCAAATTTTGTTTAGGGTCCCCAAAAGGCAAGAGCCAGCACTGCCAAAGAGGGCAAGTCTTTCAGAAGCAAAGATGGGGAAGGGTTCACCAATCTGTGAAAGAATGCACTGGCAAGTGCAACAAATTAAGAATAATTTTTCTGAATGTAAAATTGTAAAGAGTTTGGGGATCTCATTACCTACGGTACAAAATATCATTAAACGATTCAGAGAACACGTAGAAATCTCTGTACGCAAGGGTCAATGCCAAAAAACAATATTGGATTGCCGTGATCTTTCGGCCCTCAGACGGCACTGTAGCAAAAACAGACACGATTCTGTAGCAGAAATCACTGCATGGGCTCAGAAATACTTCAGAAAACCACTGTTGTGAACACAGTACATTGCAAGTAGTAAATAGTAAGTACTACATTGCAAGTAGTTTTAATGATTGATTGACAGGTGGACAAGACTTCTGGTTTGGGGTGAGGCTTCCAGTTTGTCAGATGGGACTTCTGGGTATGATGTATGCATGTCCCGGGGGTATGAAATATGGTATGGGGGTGTATGATTTGTAATTTATGGTGGCTTAGATGTTTAACAATGTGGCTCCAGGGGTTTGGCTTATTATATCCCCAGACATTCAATGTTACGATAAGAAATTATAAGTTTGATGTTTAACTATAGGGCGTCAGGGGTCGGGAATGTTGAATTCCCCAGACATTGAATGTTACAATAAGTAACGAGAAGTTTGATGTTAAACAATAGGGTGACAGGGAATGTTAAATCCCCAGGCAACTGATGTTACGATAAGCTCTGTGTGCAACAGATGGTCTATATCCAGTGGGTGGTACCTTTCATGTTTTATGACGCAATAGGTGACTGGTGATGTCTGTGTATTTAAACCACACAGACCCCAGGTGTTGGTCATTCAGACTAGCCTGGGTAAACCTACACGTACATAACAAAACATGGCGGATTGTACAGCGATCAACATTGGGTTTGAATCACCGGTGAAAGCTATCAGTTTAAGCGCTGCACAGCAAGTCGGCAAGAGAATACATTGGGGTGAAGACGACACGATGAAGATGCCAACCCGAAGGAACTGGTGTGGCGTTCAGCTCAAATTCATCAAGTACACCAGGATATGTTAGCACCTGAGTGGAAGTTTGAAGACGGGCAAATTGGTGGATACATTTTCAACCCCAAGATGCCAGAAGTTGCATTTTATGAATTGTCCGAAGGTGAAGAGTTTAAGCCGGGTGTGACTGTTAGTTTATGGAGCAATTTGAATTTATAGTATATGTAGCAGTGAATCATTATTCACTGCTACATATACTATAAATGCTTTTTTGCCGGACCATGTAAGTGGAGCCAGCCAAGAAGAGCGAATGTCTCTTTGAGTGAGTCTTGTTAAATAGCGTAGTGGTTAGAGAAGCAGACTTGTGAACTATAGGTCCCAAGTTCGTATCCCATCGCAGGTGAAGCGAAGTACACATTATGAATGATTCTGTATACATTAAAACTTCGCTGGCTAAAACCGTTAGTATCTACATTATAGTAAGCCTGAAATAAAACAGTTTACGGTTATATTGCAACTGTTTGTGGTGGATTTTCGAAGTATGCATCCGTGCATGCGTTTTGGGTCAGGATAGACAAACACATTTGCTCGCTTAACATACAGTAGTTACGTTATAGTAAGCCTTAACTGAAACTGTATACGGTTATATTGCGACTGTTTCTGGCATGGAATAGTTCATCTTCAGTCTCGCTAGCAATTGGTCAATTCTTATGATCATTCCTAGGAAGTTAATAGATGCTAGTAAGCCTATTACTGCCTAATAAGCTGTTAAAACGTCCAGTGGCAAAAGCAATACAGTTCATAGACGCTATGGTGGAGGTAAACTTAATAAGAAACGTTAGTCAGTTTAACACAATCCTTAACGGAGTCTAGCGACTGCTGAAACGTGTAATGCTGTGGCGTAGTGGTTAAAGACAGTGCCTCTCATGTGGAAGACCTACATTCGAATCTATTGACAGCAACGACCTTTATTAATTATTTCTGGTCGATTCCACGATTCTCTCGTCTTTTCATTTGATGAAAAAGTTAATTATCGTCGCCTTTATTGATAGTTATTGTATAAATGTCATTCACGAATGAAAGAAAAAAGTAAGTTGTTTTGCCATGAAAGAAAGCTTTGGCAGACGCGCTAGCAATTGCTCAATTTTTATGACTATTCCAGTAAGTTAGTAGATACTGGTAAAACTTATTACTGGCTAATACGCTGTTAAAACGGCCAGTGGCAAATGCCATACATAGACGCTATTTTTGATGGAGGTAAACTTAGTAAGAAACGTTAGTCAGTTTAACTTTAACAATGTCATTCACGACTGGCCAATTAACTATTAAAACGGCCAGTGGCAAAAGAGGATTTTTTCAGGATAGAGACAAGAGGCTATACTGACACCCAGCCGATGTTCAGCTCTGTGAGGTAGTGGTCAACGACACAGCCATACATGTGGGCGACCTGGGTTTGTATCTCGAGATGGCTGTTCTTTCTATTGCGGGCTGGCTGAACTAGGCTTGCCTGGTTTCGTGTTTGTTAATGGATTTAACCTCTGTCCTAAAATCCCTGTGAATTCCTCTTTGTTTTGTACAGCAGAAACAATCCTTGTGTTCCTACAGTATGTCTACATAAACGATTATGCAGAGGGGTTTTGTAGACCCAACATACACTGTTTCATGTTAAACCCACCCACACATACACACAGTAAACTGTTCACTGGTACCTGTTCACTTTGGTCTACTGAGAGAACAAGACGTTGTCATCAACACTTAGGACTGGCCTGGTTGGCCTTTCAGTCCTGGTGTGGTTTACAGCAGGATGTCTCTTTGGTGTCAGACTGTTGTTTCTCAAGCTTTTATTGTTGTTCATAACCACAACAATAAGCAGCACTTTTTACTGATGTGAACCTGTGCACTGCCGCCTTAATGAGCATTTTATCGTCAGACATTAAAAAAGGAAGAGTTTAATTATTTACTGATAGGACATATGGAAAAGTCCAATGACCCTCTTCAAAAAGCCTTTGAAGCCATAATTGAGTCAATGGGTTTTATCCAACATGTCTCAGGTCCAACACACTGCCACAATCATACCTTAGATTTAGTCCTGTCACGAGAAATAGATATTGTAGATCTAATAATTTCCCCCCGAAATCCTGGATTATCGGATCACTGTCTTATTACATTTACCGTTAAAAAAAGAAATCCACTTGCTCTGTAAACAATGAGTTTCAAAAGCCGTACTATAAATTCTCGGACTACAAATAGATTTCTTGATATTCTTACAAGATCGCTCATCAACAGAGTAAATAACTCCGCAAACGATATAATCGAGGAAATAAACTCAACACTGCGAAATACTTTAGATACGGTTGCACCACTAAAAACAAAAGAAATGCGCAACAAGAAACTTGCTGCCTGGTACACAGACAATACTAGAGCACTCAAGCAAGCCTCCAGATAATTGGAGCGAAAGTGGCGCTCCACAAAGTTGGAAGTATTCGGACTAGCCTAGATAGACAGTACACTACAATAGCGAAAAGCACTCATATCTGCTCGATCAGCTTATTTCTCCAACCTGATTGAAGTGAACAAAAACAATCCAAAATTTCTCTTCGATACAGTTGCAAAGTTAACAAAAAAGCAACGCTCAGCAAGTGAAGTGGGTCTTCACTTTAGCTGTAAAGAATACATGAACTACTTTGATGAAAAGATCATCACCATTAGAAAACAAATAACTGACTCCTCCTTAAATAGTTATAGTCCCCAAAATCTCAGTTGTCCTGAGAAAGTCCTGAACCTCCCTGACCAGGTGTCAATGGGGACACTTGAATTCTTTGATCCTGCAAAAAGTTCTAAACCCACAAATTGTCAGCTAGACCCGATTCCAACAAAATTACTTAAGGAGCTATTTCCTGTGCTAGGTCAGCCAATGTTGAGCATAATGCTCCCTTTCCTCCGGATGCGTACCAAACTCACTAAAGATAGCGGAAATTAAGCCTCTTCTAAAAAAATCGAATCTGGATCCAAACATATTAAACAATTATAGGCCAATATTGAACCTCCTGTTCCTATCAAAAATCTTAGAAAAATGTGTTTCCCAACAACTGAATGCCTTCCTGATGACAAATAACATTTATGAAATGCTCCAGTCCAGTTTCAGACCCCATCATAGTACTGAGACTGCACTCGTGAAGGTAACAAATGACCTTCAAATGGCCTCAGACAAAGGTTCCGCATCCGTTCTGTTGCTTCTTGATCTTAGTGCTGCTTTTGACACTATTGATCACTCCCTTCTCTTAAAGAGACTGGAAACCCATATTGGGCTATGTGGACATGTTCTAGCCTGGTTTAAATCTTATTGATCTGAAAGATATCAGTTTGTATGTGTGGATGGCATATCCTCTGACAAATCAAAGGTATGTTTTGGTGTTCCTCAAGGCTCGGTTCTGGGCCCATTATTGTTCTCACTATACATGCTGCCTCTGGGTGATGTAATCCGGAATCACAATGTCAATTTTCACTGTAATGCTGATGACACACAGTTATACATTTCAATGAAGCATGGAGAAGCCCCAAAATTAGCTACTTTGGAAGCATGCGTTTCAGATATTAGGAATGACAGAGAACGTCTTGCTTTTGAACTCAAGAAAAACAGAAATGCTAGTTTTAGGACCCAAGAAACAAAGAGCTTTGTTGGCAGGTCTCAATGTGAACCTCGACGGCTGCATGGTCGTATCCCAAAAAACTGTAAGAAACCTCGGCGTTACCCTTGACCCTGATCTTTCCTTTGATGAACATATAAAACATGTCTCAAGAGTTGCTTATTTTCATCTTCGAAACATTGCAAAAATCAGAAACTTTCTATCAAAAACTGATGCAGAAAAACTAATCCATGCTTTTTTACTTCTAGATTAGATTACTGCAATGCTCTTCTTTCCGGTTACCCTGATAAATCAATAAATAAACTTCAATTAGTGCTGCACACGGCTGCGTGAATCCTAACTAGAACAAAAAAATGTGAACACATTACTCCAGTACTAGCCTCTTTACACTGGCTGCCTGTTAGGGTTAGGGCTGATTTTAATGTTTTATTGTTAACATATAAATCAATACATGGACTTGCTCCTACTTACCTCGCTGAAATGATCCAGCCATACATACCTACACATAACCTTAGATCGCAAGATGCAGGCCTTTTAATTGTACCTAGAATTTCTAAACAAACAGCTGGAGGCAGGGCCTTCTCTCATAGAGCTCCACTGCTGTGGAATGATTTGCCAATTAAGGTTAGAAATGCAAACTCAGTGCAAACTTTCAAGTGTCTACTAAAGACTCTTCTCTACAGCATGGTCTGTGATTAAGTCTAGTCTGGCCCAGGGCCATGAAGGTGACCAAAAAGGCTTGATACTGTCCACCCTTGCTGTCTTGCCAGGTTGGCTCTCATCGCCACTGGGATGCCCTCCCTCCAATGCAATTCGGGGGCGGAGTCACTGGCTTGTTGTTGTCTCTCTGTTGCAATTGGGCTGTACTCTGCTGGCAATACTTGGCCCTCTTTCAGGGTGGTTGCAGTTGGTGGGTGTCCATTTGGTTGATGCTTGGCAATGTGGGTGGATTGATTTCCTGCCTGTTGGGCCCTGTCCGGGGCCTCCCCCGGATAGGGCCACAGTGTCACCGGACCCCCCTGTCTCAGCCCCAAGGTCTTACGCTGCTATAATATTGTGCTGGGGGAGTAGGGTCAGTTCTCCTTCTCCACTGTAGATCTATAAATGCATTTATAAATCCCTGTAGATCTAAGGAATGCAATTTCTAAATTTTCCCTGTCTCCTGCCATTTTAACCTAGGAGGACATGAGGTCTTGGCCCACACCTGAGGAGTACCAGGCTTGAAAGACCCGTTGCTGTCCCTGTCCAAAGTCCTCCTGGTTGTGTTGCCAATCAAGACGATACCTGACGATTTCAGCTGCCACTTTGCTGACACCTCCCCCCTCCCCCGTGTTGTCCCTGTCCTTGTCCATCTGGTCATGCTTCCGAACTGGACTAAGTTTAAATAGACTCTGGAATCAGCCCACATGCATTTATTAATTATTACAATTTGTACTCTTAATATGTTCACCCAGCACAGCCAGAAGAGGACTGGCCACCCATCTGAGCCTGGGTCCTCTCTAGGTTTCTTCCTAAATTTCTCCTCTTAGGGAGATTTTCCTAGCCACTGAAATTCAACACTACTGTTGTTTGCTCCTTGGGGTTTAAGGCTGGGTGTTTTGTAAAAGCACTTTGTGACAACTGCTGATGTAAAAAGGGCTTTATAAATAAATTTGATTGATTGAATTTGATTGACATATTGTTTACAGAGTAACTTTAGAGTACAGATGGTTTATAGATTTGTTTTATACTACAGTCTAGAGGCCTAATCACCCAGGTGTTACACTTCGACTAGGAGATGTTCTTGTGAATATTTAGGACTGAGACTGAAATACAATTAGCTTGTATTATTCTGTAGTTAGTGACTTCATGAACATGAATTAAGCTCCACCCCTGTTCACCACACATTTCAACATGTTTTGTGTTCAACAGCACCCCTACAGGTCATCTATAGTACTGCCCTGTTCTATGGGGTGGAGCTGTTGATATGAAAAACATGCTGACACCTGTACTGTCTGCTGAAAAATATCAACGCACATATCCCATGCATTATTTAATCAACTATTCAGGTTGGCTTTACAGAGAAAAGGAAAATAATGTATGAATGTTTCTAGTGGATATTAACCTGTTGTAATTGTATTTATTAAAATTATTATATTGGACTATGAGATGGCTTTAATGTGACCAGTGATTGTAAAGATCTATCATTACGTCTTGGTTTTGAGTTGATCATGTACAGTATGGGATTCTCATTTCCTTATAAAGATTACGGTGGGTTTAATCAGGCGTTTCCAAAAATGATGCGTCAAGTTCGACCAATCACAAGTAACCCCATCAAAAAGGTTTTGCCATTTTCAGTCTAGTGTTTCCACTCAAGACAGAAGATGTTAAGAGGGTGACAACTTAAAAGATGATCTTTGCACTCTTTCTGACATTTCCACTTCTGATGGAGATTGGTAGGTCCACATATTATAATTCTATGTTCATAGAGTGGACTCTCTACATCTATTAGAAAACCAGATATGTTATGCTGTTCATAATTGTGGATGTCATGTATCATGTCTTTGTTTAAATTCTAGCTGCAGCTCAGTCTTCAGCCATGCGCCTTGTTTCAGCCAACGTAGGAGACACAGTGATTTTACAGTGTTTCCGAGACAATTTGTCACTGTACTTCCTGTGGTACAAGCAAACCTTTGGAGATAAACCTAAAATATTATCAAACTTCTATACCAATGAAGAGAATCCTGCATTCCACAATGAATTCAAAAACAACTCTCGCTTTTCAGTGCTCTGTGGACAAGGAATGTATCACCTAAAGATCTCAGAAATACAGCTCTCAGATTCAGCATCGTACTACTGTGGAAATTCTTACTCCAACGAGTTTAATGTAATAGTAGGAGCCATTCTTATTGTTAAAGGTAAAAAAATAGCTGCAAATTATCTGCTACTATAATCATATTTCACACTACATTTTGGATATGTAATGTGTTAATAAAACTGTGTAATGTCTTTTCAACAAATGTTGAAATGTTTTGTAAATTGTAAACCTTATGTCAGGTTCTGAGTCCAGAAACACACCTGTTGTACAACAGCCTGAATCGGAGTCAGTTCAGCCAGGAGAATCAGTGACTCTGAACTGTACAATAAACACTGGGACCTGTGAAGGAAAACACAGTGTCTATTGGTTCAGACATGACTCAGGAGAATCCCATCCAGGAATCATTTATACCAATGGAGACAGGAGTGGTCAGTGTAAGAAGAGCCCTGAGTCTGGGTCTCCTACACAGAGCTGTGTCTACAACCTCCCCAAAAGGAACCTCAGCCTCTCTGATACTGGGACTTACTACTGTGCTGTGGCCTCATGTGGAGAGATACTGTTTGGAAATGGGACCAAACTGGATGTTGGAGGTAAGTGACAAGTTTGTTTATATCTCTGGTATTGTCTAATTTGTAAAAAACTTGCATTTACTTCTCCTCTGAGTTTCTTATATTCCTGTTTAATTTCAACAGGCCATTACGCTGCACCTGTTCTCTTGGTGTACTGTCTGGGAGTAGCACTGGGTGTCTCAATCATCCTGATCATTCAACTTACCGGCATTATTTACAAGATTAATATGATGAAGTGTCAGCAGTGCAG
>JACXGI010012186.1:12576-23499 GCA_016801175.1 Esox masquinongy | reverse complement strand
GTCTGGTCACGTGTTAATCTTTGAGTAACTTTAAATAAACCATGAAATCAGGACTAATGACACAGTCATACTGACAGAGACAAGATCAGGGAATGGCTAGGAATGTGTGTGTGTACACAATGTATGTGTGTGTTTGAGTGTGTATATGTGTGTGTGTGTGTGTGTGTGTGTGTGTGTGTGTGTGTGTGTGTGTGTGTGTGTGTGTGGGTGTGTGGGTGTGTGGTTGGGTGTGTGTGTGTGTGCGTAATTAGTACTTAGAACTTTTGTTAAAACTATTTTGCTCTCCCAACCTGGAATGATGCATAATCAAGTTATACTCCGCCACGTTCCACAAAAACTCTCATCAATCACTTTCTCTGGTGATACCAATCAGACTCCTTTGTTCTGGTCTGAGACCTCAACAAAGGGAGTTTCAGGAAGGTGCTCCCGAAATGTCACACGTGGAGGGAATTCAACTTGCTTGGCCACTGTTGTCCTCCATTTCAGAACTGCTTTTAGGGCCTTCCCTAACGCCCTTCCCCACACTTCTATTCTGCTCACCCCTGCCTACACTTCTATTCTGCTCACCCCTGCCCACACTTCTATTCTGCTCACCCCTGCCCACACTTCTATTCTGCTCACCCCTGCCTACACTTCTATTCTGCTCACCCCTGCCCACACTTCTATTCTGCTCACCCCTGCCCACACTTCTATTCTGCTCACCCCTGCCCACACTTCTATTCTGCTCACCCCTGCCCACACTTCTATTCTGCTCACCCCTGCCCACACTTCTATTCTGCTCACCCCTGCCCACACTTCTATTCTGCTCACCCCTGCCTACACTTCTATTCTGCTCACCCCTGCCCACACTTCTATTCTGCTCACCCCTGCCCACACTTCTATTCTGCTCACCCTTGCCTACAGGCAAAAACTGAAACAGGAAGTGCCAGTGGAAAGAATTGTACAGAGTGTTCACAACGCTACCGGGCTGCCCAGACGGACGGGGGAAAGTTCAGGGCAGGCTGACAGTAAGTGTGTGACGGTGTGTTTGTGGCTCTGTGTGTGTGTGTGTGTGTGTGTGTGTGTGTGTGTGTGTGCGTGCTTGCGTACGTGCGTGTGTGTATACTCACAAGAAGGCCGGCAGACAGATGATCTGGGGAATGGCCAGCGCCAGGTGCAGCTGGACCCAGGTGTGTGTGAGGTAGACCAGCGGAGCCATGACTATCATGCCCAGGCTGAAGGAGAAGGACAGGAGGGCCGGGGGCCACATGCGATGCCTGGGGAGACTCCACTCCACCCCTAAACAGACACACAGACAGTGATGGGGGAGGTCCTGGGGGTGCTTGTCTTTGTCCCTTCTTGGACATGTGTAAACTTGACATTTTGTTTTGCTCTGTTGTTTGTTCCAAGTGCCCCTCAGGCGACCTCTGACAGCGGGGTCACGCCCACGGTCATTATTGGCCATGACATTGGAGCAATTAGGGTCAAGTGTGTTGCTCAAGGGCAGCTCAGCAGGATTTTTACATTTGCTCCTTGGGATTTAAACTTGCAGCCTTTGGTTATGGGTCCTAACGGCCATTACGTGAAGATTGAGGCAATGTTAAGGCTAGGGAATAGGAAACATGGATTTCAGGGTCTAAGGTCCCCACAAGGACAGAAAGACAAACATATATTTTTGTAAGTGTGTTTGTATGTGTGTGGCATTGTCTTGCTGAAATAAGCAAGGCCTTCCCTGAAAAAGACGTTGCTTGAATGGCAGCATATGTTGCTCCAAAACCACTATACATTGTTCCGAATTAATGGTGCCTTCACAAATGTGCAAGTCACCCACGCCATGTTCACTAATGCACCCCCATACCATCACGGATGCTGGCTTTTGAATTGTGCGCCGATAACAAGCCAGATGGTTCCCCTCCTCTTTAGTCCACATGGATGCGGCGTCCATGATTCCCAAAAATATTTTCCAATTTTGATTTGTCCGACCACAGGACACAAGACATGCACTTCACCTCAGTCCATCTTAAATGAGCTTGGGCCCAGAGAAGGAAGCGACGGTTCTGGAACTTGTTTATAAATGGTTTCTTCTTTGCTTGGTAGAGTTGTAACTTGCATTTGTGGATGCAGCGACGTACTGTGTTCTCGGAAGTGTTCCTGAGCCCGTGCAGTGATTTCCAATACAGAATCGTGTCTGTTTTTAATGCAGTGCCACCTGAGTGCCTGAAGATCACGGCCATCCAGTATAGGTTTTCCCTGTGTCCCTTGCAAACAGAGATTTCTCCAGATTCTCTGAATCTTTTAATGATATTATGTACTGTAGATAATGAGATCCCCAAACTCATTGCAATTTTACGCTGAGAAACGTTATTCTCAAATTGCTGCATTATTTGCCCACGATACGCATTCTTTCACAGAGTGGTGAACCCCTCCCCATCCTCACTTCTGACAGACCCATCCTCTCTGGAATGATCTTTTAATACCCAAATCTCAGTTTCAACATTTTATATGTTGTCCTTTACTATTTTTTTAGGTTTAGGCATTAGGAATAGAGTTTAAGGGTTAGGGTTAGGTGTTAGTGCTCGGTTAGGTTTAGGCATAAAAGTTAAGTTATGGAGGTTAGGATTAGGGCAATGTTAAGGCTAGGGAATAGGAAACGGATTTCTGTGTGTGTGCGTGTGTGTGTGCGTATATGTGTGTGTTTGTGTGTGTGTTTGTGCGTGTGTATATATGTGTGTGTGTGTGTGTGTGTGTGTGTGTGCGTGCGTGCGTGCATGCGTGTGTGCGCGCATATGTGCACATGTATGTGTGTGTTTGTGCGTGTGTATTTATGTGCTTGTGCGTGTGTTTGTGTGTGTGCGTGTGTGTTTGTGCGTGTGTGTGTATTTATGTGTGTGTGTGTTTGTGTGTTTGTGCGTGTGTGTGCGTGTGTTTGTGAGTGTGTTTGTGCGTGTGTGTGCGTGCGTGTGTTTGTGTGTGTATGTGTGTTTGTGTGTGTGTGTGCATGTGTGTGTGTTTGTGCGTGTGTATTTATGTGTGTGTATGTTTGTGCGTGTGTATTTATGTGTGTGTGTGTGTTTGTGCGTGTGTTACCCAGGCTGAAACTACAGATATTTATGCAGCAGCAGGACACGCCGGCCAGACAGCGCAGGGCGAGGAAGAAGACAGCGTGATGAAGGACTGCCGGCAGGGCAGCCGTCACAGGGTTGACACACACACACACCAGCAGCAGCACTCGTTTGCCGTACCTGGATACACACAGAGAAGAAACACACCCACCTTGCATGTGCTGCACTATAGTGGATTGTATCATTTAACTAGTCAAGGCTACTGCATTTCCACAGCCAGAAAGACTGTGATTTTTGCCACATTGTGTGTGTATGTCACCTGTCAGAGACAGCTCCACCAAACAGCGATCCCACCAGAAGGCCAGTCATAAACAAGGTCTGGCCGTGCGACAGAACCTCCGGGTCCAGACACTCTGTTCCCTACACATTAACATTTGACAATTAAGTAATTTTACCCAGAGCGACTTACAGTATGTACATACGTTGCTTGATGAAACAAACACACACGGCTTTGCAGCGAGTGTATTCTAATCAGTGAATTGTCCACCACTGAAAAAGTCAGTGGTGGAAATAAATAAACATAATTCGTAATACACATAGTTTACAAAAGACAACAGAGGTGGTGGCAGTGGAACTATTTTAGGTCCTCACAAAAATGTTTGTGTAAAACAATAGTAATTCGTAGTAGTAGTAAATGTGTAGTAGAAGACAGTAGTAACCGTTTAGTACCAGTAGATAGTAGTAATTGTATGTATATTGAATATTGTAGTGTTATGTATGTATGCTACCCTGGGAGATACTGATGTTGTTTCATTTCCTTGAGACATGGTCTGCTTTTTCACAAAATGGGTTTAGGATCAGAAAACGATTTGACTCAACTTGTTTCTCAATGCAAACATCAGTGATTAATGTTTCTTAACAAACAGCAGTGATAAATGGGACACATTATCTGAGTGTGTTTAAGTAGTAAGGACAATATTGTTTTTTAAAGGCTAATTTCCAGCCATTGCCCTGATAATGGATTGGGAATCCATTCAGATGAAACGCTGTGGGTTCCATTTATACAGTTTTCCCCCCAATAAATGAGGGAAGGAGCAGCTTTGTCTTCATCTTATAGGATTTGTGTTGGAGTTTTCATATTGGATTTATTAACACTTGTGCTACACATGAGTCAAGCGATTTTTATAGGAACACAACCTCGGGAAAAAAAATCTGATAGGATGTTTGCAAATCATCATAGAAAATCCTAAAGGATTTTTTGACTTGGCCATTCTCAAAAGTATTACATCACACTCAACGGTATTTTTTTAGGTGTGGTTTTTTTCTCCAATATATGCTTTGTCCACAAAATAATCTGAATATGAACATCTGAACGTGAAATATTCACTTGCTGTTACTTTGAAGCTCAACATATATCACGTTTGCAACAAATTGTGAATATTAAAATCAGGATGTGTTTCATTGTAAATAAACCTAAAGCACATGTTTCGTAGTCAGATTATTATTGGTGAATGCCATGCAAACTCTAACAATCGAATTACAGTTAATTACGCCAAAAGAATCTATTCATGCAGCTTAATTGCTGTTTACACTGATTAAGACAATCATAATAACTGCCAGTCATTCTGATACTATAATTGCTGTAGGGAATTTCAGTCACGTCGCTAGGCAAGCGTTTACTCACATTTTCCCTTTTCGTATCGTTCCACCACGTGATCTCATTTTGCGGGTGTATAGATACCAGTCGGAGTGAACCGTTCCCCTCGTGCTCCTCGGATGTTGAATGATTTTGTGTGCTCGCGCCAGAAGGGACCTCTCCGCGGCTTCGCCTTCCAGCCGGCAGCTCACTGGAGAAGTTAGTACACAAGTAGGATTTCCGGCTGACCGTGAAGACGTCGACTAAAAATATAAACGCCGTAAAGATGAATATGAGAGCGAGTCGCCAGTAAACCGCGAGTTGCAATGGAGCCATGGACACTTCTGTTTCACTTTGTTTCTCCCTCGCTGTCGCTTTGCCCGGCTGCAGGGTTGTTTACTCCCTGGTTGAGATCGTGAGTAGACTACACCGGGCAACTCCTGGAACTCCTGTCAACTTTCTTGTCAGCACGTGATGTAACCGCAAACTGTAATCATTAAGAAGAGGTCTGCTGGGGTGAATAAATAGCTACCTACCTTAAGTGGTCTTCGACCCCCCTCCGCCCCCTCTGCACACACACACACACACACACCCCTCAGGCACACAAACCATTGTAAGGATGTAGTTTAATGCCTGTGCCTGTGGAATGCAACACGCAAACCATTTTAAGGATGTAGTTTAATTCTAGGATACTTATGCCTGTGGAACGCGACACACACAAACAAATGGGACGTGTTCAATAATATTATGGTTTAAATTGAAGTTGGTCTTCATTTTCCACCTTGACACGTTAGTGAACTGTGACTTTAACCATTTATACTACATTCAATAGACTTCTAGCCCCATCCTGTGGCAGCGATCGGTCTGCACACACGGATTACGTGTATTTCTGTTTAGGAATCTCTCTGAACGCTCCCTTGTTCAGCTCCAGAGGAAACCGTAGACTGGAACAGACGTCAGACCCGGCCAGACCCTTCTCACTCTAGTAGGTGTTCCCAGAATACATCTTGCTTAATTATCATGTCATTAGCCCTGATAAATTGACTTTATACCACATCCCTTGAAGCATAATTACTTAACCGGGCCACGACCGGATAAGGGGCTTTAGCCCCCCTCAGTTGAATGTAGCCCCCCCTCCAAAAAAATCGCCCTTTTTAACTGGCCTCTCAGTCACTTAGTCCTGGCGCCGGGCCTGTAACCGTACTGGACACAAATTATAATCTGGACCTCACAGAAGTTCCTCATTTTCCTCTTCACATGTCCCATTTTGTGCACACTTTTTTATTGGCCACCATGGGAATTCAACCCAGGACCCTGACGGCAATTCGTCGAGTGATCGTTCGTAGAGTGACGCGCCTAAACTCAAACCCGAGTTTACGTCAGGTCTACTTACCTAGACATATCGAGCGAGACGCAGGCACAGCGCTCACATTTCCCGTGCTTGACGGCCACATTTCTGCGTACCTCTCGAACATGCTGGTGTAAATTCAAATGCCATGGAAAGTAGTAAGATTATTATTACGATATGTCTATCAAGTCCATTTTTATTCTCCATTTCGTAATGTAAACAAGCAAGGCAGTATGCAAGTGTTCGGCGCCTCCCCAGTGATCAGCACCCCTGCCTGGACCTATCCTCCGTTTTGCTCCCCTAATTAAAACTTCCTGTCGCCGTTAGTGGTAACATTTGAATACCTCCGCTGTAACTAGTTTATAATGTGATATGAGTTCAGTTTTCTCTAATGTAAAGTGTACGCATGGGATTTAAACTTGTACCATTTTTATACATACAATATCGCTACCGTAACTTGTGGATAGGGGCAATTAACGGATAACGAGACAGTTAAAGTGGTGCAGATAGTGGCGGTTGCCTTTCAGACAAGATTCTGCTCCGGCATAGAATGTAACCTATAATAGTGCTTCCCTGACAAGTATGAACGTTTGGAATTTATGTGCTACATACTGAAAATTGTAAGTGTGAACCTTTACTGCAGAGACAAGCAATTGCGATGCCTGTGCTAATGAAGGACAATATGTTTTGATTGACAGTTCTGGTCGCCGATGGATGTTAGTCACGCTTCAGACGAGGCATTTCTATCCATGAGATGGAAAGGCCAGTGCGGTGGCGGTTGTAAACCATCCCCAGAGAAGGTTTTGTGTCGGCCGTATGTCTGTGAATATGTCTGGAAACGAATAGAATTCTAAATTTCAACTCCATTCCTGACTTGTTTTAGGCGTCTTAATTGTTTTAAACATATATTCATTTGTGTAAGGAATGTAGTTTTGTATCAAACTAGACTTGTTTGTGAATGACGAAGCCCATATTACTACAGTATTTAGGTTTATTTTAGTACAGTATTAAGGCATATTACTACAATATATAGGCGTAGCCTATTATTACTAAAGTATTAAGGCACACAGAAACAAGGCCTATTCTTACTAAGGTATTAAGGTCGATACTTAGGCTACTATATTAATACTATAGTTTTAAGGCCTACTACTGTCACAGAATAAAGGCCTATTAACACCACAATGTTTAGGCTTATTACTACTACAAAATAATGGCATATTATTAGTAAACAAATATTTCTTCAAATATGTCTTTAACCTGTTTTCTGGTTTGTCATTCATTCTCTTTGGGACTGTCTTCTCTGCCTATTTTATAACTTTAATTCGATGGCCATTTCAGTCTCTTGCTATCTATCTACGGCTGTTCCTTAGTTCTTCTCTGTCTCAATTAACTTCTCAGTTGAAATTCCAGTAAACAAAAAAACAAAAATTAGTAGCCTAGCCTAAACATCAAATAAAACCATTCATTACAAACACATTTTCAAGCATTTTAAAATGTGATCATGTCATCATAGTAAAGCTAAACAAGAGAGGTTAACATTACATAACAGCCTGAGTTCATCCTAGAAACCACTAGTCATATATGGTGGTGGCCTAAAGGCAAAGGTAAAGTACAGTTGAGACTGCGTGTTTGTTAGTCCAGTCCTGCTCCCATCACTTCTAGCGGTTAGTTCTGTGGACGTTGGTCACCAGTGTAGCTGTAGCCGAAAGGGGCGTAGCGTAGCCACTCGCCAAGCTCTGTAATCCGGCAACCAGACATCGCCAGCCGAAGCGCAGAGCCTTCCCCACATTCTAACAGATAGGGGTCATGAAGACAGTGTCAGACACAAGCAGTCAGATAAATGCACACACAGGGTACGCAATCAACAAGCTTTGACAAAGCAGTAGGAACTCTTCACGCTATTAGGTAAATAACTGAGATTTGCTCTGCAGTAACTCTCCTGAGAAACAGCTAACCCACTCACCTTTATATGTAAACCAACTTAGGGGCAGCATAAAGCAAATCAGTTAGAGCACCTTGAAAGGTTGTGAGGTAGAATCCCAGAACCAGTAATGTGAAAAACATCTTTCATTTTGTCCTTACGCATGGCAGTTAACTTACCTTAGTTTCTCCCCAGGTTTTGACTGTAACTAAGAATGTGTTCCTGGTAGGCCTAGTTCTTACCTGGTAAAATAAAAAATAAAAACACCCTGGCCTTGACCCACCCCCTTCTGACCATTTGGCCAACCTCTAGATATTGAGCACCCTTGCACCACCTAAACCTATAAAAATAGATAACCATCTGCAATATTGTGGGTTGGCACAACATTTAAAACATTTCTGCAGTGAGAGAACGTTTTTGCAGCTGGTTGCCTTAGTACAGTCAAATGTACATTGATTCAACAGTATGCACAGCATGTACAATATGTAAACAGGTAAATAGTACTAACAGTTCCATAACTAACCCAAAGTTCACCAGTTAATGAATATTTAACTGGATGAGTGACACAGCAACATGAAATAAATTAGTTACAGGACACAGTGAATGTCTATATCAACCCAATAAACAATCTTAACTACCCAAAGCAAAATATAAAATATATTATTTTTTAGGCATAAGTTGAACCAGGTTCGGGTTCCCCGATAAAAGCCTACCTTCCTATACTTCTTGTGTTTCTCTTTTGTCCTCTTCTTCTTCTCCTTTTTCCTCTCCTCCTCTGTTCCTTCACTGCTCTGCTCCTCAATAAGAGGTTTGTATCTGTCTGGTAGGAAGGTGATGTGAACTTCTCTGGAAGTTTTCCGAGTAGGACTGGTCGGTTTTACTGGGCTATCACGCTCACCCTCACTTCCCGAAGTGTCTCTAGCCCAAGGGGCTGTCTCCTGCGGGATCTTTTTTCTATTTTCCCTCCCTACTTCTTCCCCATCCCTGTCGTCGTACTGAAACTCTACATATTCGACTATTCTTGTCAGTTCTTCTGAAGCAGAGCTGAATGACTTATTGTTAGATTTTGAACATTTCCGTCGCGACATGTCCCGTGTTTTGCAGGCGTGCTAGTGAGGTGCAATTTGAAGCAGACCTTTGGAACGACGGAAATCAACACATAGAGCGATCAGATCAACTAAACATTCCAACAACACAAAGTGTAGAGAACTTTGATTATTTTATATAGCCTTAATAAAAAACATTTTATTTTTATAGTGGGTTATGGGCAGGAATTGATATTAACTAAAGTTCACTCTGTCCATAAAATATAAATTAATACATAGGGATCACCACAAACAACCATTAAACAATTTCATTTTAATAAGATGAAAAGAATAATCCAGCTTAGCTGTCCAAACCATTACTTTACATTGTTGACAGGAATGTACAGTACCGTGGTGTATTGCTGCAATGAAGAAAAAAACGAGGCCGCTTGTAGCGTACTTGAATTTTGTTTTTCCAAGTCCTTGACGAAGTGAAAATTGCATGACTTATATTATATTTATTATTTAGTCCTATTATCATGCATATATTTTATAATATAATTCCGCATACAGTCGGTATTTCACATTAACTCACCTAACACAGCTATCCGAGATCCGTGGCTAGCCCTAGGTCGGATTGATTTTTTCTTCTGTAGAGGCTTTGTGAACTCAGAATTCTCCTCAAATGTACATAAACTAATTACGACACAATCTATGGCTAAGTGACTAATACCTCCCAAATGCCTCAAACCGAGGAGAAAATAAAAGTTGATTAATTTAATCAAGCCCGACATAATGAAAACGGTAAGTGGAGAAGTTAAAAAAATAACTAGATCAAAAAAGAAAAAACTGGCTCTAAAATGTCCACTCTTTTTAGAACTATATGAAAAAAATTAAGAACTTGCAGTAATACACCATCTTAGGAATTAAATAGAAACATAATAATTGCAGCAAAAATAAAACACAAACAGGTGTTTAACAGGATACTTCGGGAAAATACTGGTTACCATAGGAAATAAGTCAGATAACCTGCTTTATATGGGCCAAGGGATGATGTGAACTACTACAGACTCCTCTAACACAGTGAATCAACACACAAAAGTCACTGTGTAAACTGACAAACTCAGAGATCTGTATCTATCAGTGAATTTCAAAGTTCTCCCTTGGGGCCCAGAAACATTTATGCAGTTATTTTGTTGTAAAACTGACTTAACTCGGATTGATGATGAGTTGAATCTGGAATGCTAACTGTGATATTATTGAAATACACTGAACAACACTGCTGTTGCTTCGGGTTTCAGGCTGGGTTTTTTGTAAAAGCACTTTGTGACAACTGCTGATGTAAAACGGGCTTTATTTGATATGAAATATATGGAAAGATGGGGGGCCTAGAGGAGGGTTTTTGTTAACCCACAGTCTTGTGAATCTCAGTCAGTAGAGCATGTCCCTTGCAATCCTAGTGTTGCGGATCTGACTACCACAAGAAGCCTATATGAAAAGGTCTGCTTTCACAACTGTAAATTGCTCTAGAAAAAACTGTCTGCAACATTACTAAAGTGTACATGCGTTATGTCTGGAGATGGACACTAGAGGGTAGTACAAAGCTACTCCTCTCGGTGATGAAACGGACACTAGAGGACAGTAGAGAGCTAGTTATACAGTCAGGGAACATTTAGGGGCAGTAAATATCTAGTCCTCCAGGTTATATAGTCAGGGAACATTTAGGGGCAGTAAATATCTAGTCCTCCAGGTTATATAGCCAGGGAACATTTAGGGGCAGTAAATATCTAGTCCTCCAGGTTATATAGCCAGGGAACATTTAGGGGCAGTAAATATCTAGTCCTCCAGGTTATATAGCCAGGGAACATTTAGGGGCAGTAAATATCTAGTCCTCCAGGTTATATAGTCAGGGAACATTTAGGGGCAGTAAATATCTAGTCCTCCAGGTTATA
>JACXGI010012186.1:0-12476 GCA_016801175.1 Esox masquinongy | reverse complement strand
GGAACATTTAGGGGCAGTAAATATCTAGTCCTCCAGGTTATATAGTCAGGGAAGGTTTAGGGGCAGTAAATATCTAGTCCTCCAGGTTATAGTCAGAGATAGTCTAGGGGCAGTTAAGTCCTTCAGGTTATATAATCAGTCCAGCTGCTCCAGATGTCTGTGTCCGTCTTGCTGGCGGTGGGTTTTCATGTGGGCATTACGACTCTTCACTTTAGGGAAAACCCTGAGGAATGAGAGGGAGGAGGAGGGTGGGGGTTGAATATCAGGTCTGAAACATAGCTCCATTGGTTGTGGATGGCTCTTCTGCAACACCAGTATTCAGGGTTTGACCTCGTCGGGCTGCCTAATACGCCAAATGAATGCATGTATGACTGGGCTATGTCGCGGCTGTTAAATTGTATTGACTGTGATGATGATGATCTTACTTGGTACACTCCCTGCACGGGTAAAGGGTGGATGGCTGTGGGTGGGGCTTGAAGCAGGGGGGGCGGAGGGAGTTGTTAGGGGTGGGGCTGGAGCTGGCTGAAGAGGGGGAGGCCCTCAGACAGACGGGCCCAGAACTGTGAGTCCTGTGGGGCCTGTCTGGCTCTCGTTGGACTGCGCTACAGCCTCTAGAACCAGGACCAGCCTGGAGCACTGGGCAGAAGGAGCTACTGGCGATCTGCTGACAGTCATTCTGGTTGGAAATGGTGTGGAGATCCGTCTGGCCGTTCAGGCTGGGCTGAGTTCAAGAAACACAGACAAGGATAATGGAAATGTAATGGTACAGACTGACAGTCTGACTGACATTATCTATAAACATTATCTTTCTTTAGTACTCTCTCACTTCAGTTCAGTTAAATTTAATGGAGCACAAGAAACATGTGTATGAGGTTAGGAAGTCCATTTCCCACACTTTGTCAGCAGTGTGCTTATGGACTGTCTTCTCTAGACAGCCAGGTCTGCCTACAGAGTTTGCACATATTTTTTGTTAATGTTGGGTCTGCCAGTGATCAGTATTCCACGACTGTACTTGCAGTTTAGTGCCAGATAGCATTCCAGGTGGTTCAGGTTTTCGGTATATTTTTTTTTGGGGGGGGGGGTGTCAAATAGTTACATTCTTCTTTTCTTATAATTTGGTTATTCTATGTTGCTTTCCTGAGGCTCTTTGGGGTGAGCTTGTGTTTCTGGACAGAGCCCCAGAAAGAGCTGGCTAAAGGGGGTTTTCTCCAGCTTTATCTCTCTATTGCTGAAGCCTTTGCTATGGAAGGTTTGAAAATTGCTTTCTAATTCTGTCCTGCATTAATTCTGGTTTGGTGTTGTACATAACACATTTTCATAGAATTTCATAGAACAGTCTGAATTTGGTGTTTGTCCAATTTGGGTAATTCTTGATTGGTAAATGGACCGTAGACTTCAAAAACATTGAGGCCACTGGGTTCTATAACTGCATGAAGTATTTTTATCCTTATCTAAATAGATCATACCCTCTCTGTTTATCTCTACACAGAGACACTCACCTGTTCATCATTGTAGCCCCCTCTGATGAGAGAGGAATTAGAATTGGCTGTGGGCTCTGAGTGTTCAGGTGATCTGGTGATTGAGAGCCTTTTATTGGTGGGGGTGCTGTTCACTTCAAGCCCCTCCCTATCCATTATGCCACCCTATAAGAGAGCAGAGATACAGTGTGCGTTTAAGCGATTAGTCAAAATCAGTCAACAGTAGAGTGTCAGGGAAGGGGCTTCTGTAACATCTTAAGGTCAGAAACTGTTATGGTTGTCTTACAGCAAGGTTCAGATCAGGTTCAGATACAGCATTGTTTATATCACTTTAATGAAAAAAATTATGATCTTTGATCACATGATGTTTTGTAAAGCGAGTCAACATGTAGGCACAAGTTGGACACTTTTTATCCCTATAATGCAACACACTTTGAAAGCCGGTGACGCCTGGACAAAAGTGCTTTAATTACCATCAAATAATGAATTTCTGTTTCCAACTTTAACTGCGGCATCTGAAGTTGTGGATAAAGAATCTACATTTGTGGCCAGGTAGTAGAAACCGTTTGAGACGAGTGGTCCTTACATTGTCCTCAGGCAGTGTGCTGGGCAGCTTGACCTTGGTCCTTACATTTCCTTCAGGCAGGGAGCTGGGCCACTTAACTGGGGTCCTTATGTTTCCCTCAGTCAGTGAAGTGGACAGCCCGACCGGGGTCCTTACATTCAGACGCAGCCTCCTCTTCCAAGTGTAGTAATACTCCACACACTGAGACACAGACTTAGTCCCCACCTAAACACAATCCACACGTTAAATACTTTTTTAGAATCCACAAATAATATTAATTGCTGAGGGTATGTAAAGTAGTTGGTGATGGTGTGTAAAGTAGTTGGTGAGGGTGTGTAAAGTACAACCCCATTTCCAAAAAAGTTGGAACGCTTTGTAAAATGTAAAGAACAACAGAATGCAATGATGTGCAAATCATTTAAACCCTACAGCTCTGGAAAAAATTAAGAGACCACTGCACCTTTTTATATATGCCCACTTTGAATTTGATGCCAGCAACACGTTTCAAAAAGCTGGGACAAGGGCAAAAAAAGACTGGAAAAGTTGTGTAATGCTAAAAAAAAACAACCTGGTGGAATATCTCACTACTAATTAGGTTAATTGGCAATGTGTCAGTAACATGATTTTGGTATAAAAGAGAATCCCAGAGAGGATGAGTCTTTCAGAAGTAAAGATGGGGAGGGGTTCACCACTCTGTGAAAGACTGCGCAGGTAAATAGTGCAACAATTTAAGAAAAATGTTTCTCAATGTAAAATTGCAAAGAGTTTGGGGATATCAACATCTACAATACATAATACCGTTAAAAGATTCAGAGAATCTGCAGAAATCTCTATACGCAAGGGACAAAACCATTATTGGCTGGCCATGATCTTCGGGCCCTCAGGCGGCACTGCATTAAAAACAGAGTTGGTGAGGGTGCATAAGGTAGTTACTGATGGCTGGTGTGTAAAGTAGTTGCTGAGGGTGTGTAAAGTATTTGCTGAGGGTGTGTATGGTAGTTGCTGAAGGTATGTAAAGTCGCTGAGCGTGTGTAAAGTAGTTGCTGAGGGTGTGTAAAGTGGGAAAAAGTTATACTGTACCATTGCATGTATGCTGTGGAAGTCTTTCTTGTACATCCTAAAGGCTTTATTCACCAACCTCTTCTCTAAAGGACTCCAAATATCACTCCCTGACAAAGAGAGATAGAGAAAGGAAAACAGAGAAAGATTCATAAGGACAAAACCTCTCAGATAAAGCTGCCAATCATATGAGTAAAAAACAAAGAGAGCTGTAGACTGCTGTCTTTTGTCTATAATGTTACTGTTGTATGTTTGTTTTCCAACCCCCCATTGCTATTTTATGTGTTTATCTTCAATTGCTTGTAACATTTGTTTTCAACATTATAATTTGGCAATGTTTGGACAAAAGCGAAAGTGACAATGAGAGAGAACAAGAAAGGTAGAAAGAGACCAAGAAAGACTGATTCAGAAAAGTGAAGAAAGAAAGCGCGAGAGACCTTGATTAAATAAATTCAACAGTAGAAGAAATAGGAGCGGAAGAATGACGCCACATGACAGGAGAAAAGGACAGCCTAAGAAAACAAGAGATGTATCCAAAGAGGGCGCTAACAGAGTACAGACTGCAGTCCCCAAGCCACATCATAAGACATACAGGCACAACCGATCTGAGAGCCTAGCAGGAAAGAGTAGCCACATCACGCCTGATCACACCGATCTTATCAGAGATGTAGAAGAAAGACAGACAACGGGAGAAGTACAGAGAAAAAGATAGACAGAAATACAAAAAGGAGCAGAGATAGAAAGTGAAAAAGAAGAAATGAGAAAGATGGAGGAAGTGATAAAGGAATGTAACAGAGAGCAAACCCAACAGGCAACTGCCCACTCCCCCAAAAGAACCAACTGAACAGACAACCTCAAATCATGACCACAGCCTCAACACTAAAGCAGAACAGCGAATACCAGACCCAGCCCACCGACCCAGGCCCCGACCAACCACCTGACACACAAAAGCCACAGACCCAAGTCCTTATTGACTCAAATGGGGAATACATACAATAACAATAAAATAGTCCCCCCAAACAATCAGGGACACTAGTGTCCCCAAGGCCCACCAAAAGACCCGCCGGCAGGACACGGTGATCACGGGCCTCAAGCAAGCACATTCCCAAACCCAGAAGTATTCATCTGTACCCTGCTACCATGAATAGGCTTGCACCCATTAAATAAGTGGGTGGATCAAGTGTGATTTGGCTTGATTGCTAAGCGGGTTTGGAGTGGTTGCCAAACTTGCCATCTTTTCAATTCCAACTTGCTCAAGTTCGCTCCGGTACCACTCACCAACAATTCTGGTTACCTCTTTTAAACCATGTAAATGCAGGACACCGAATGTAAATTCGTGGACATTTGTGAAACTAGTGTAGCCCCCTCGCTGCAGGGGTAATAATAAAGCTAACTGAAACCTACCAGCTAACTGAAACCTACAAGCTAAATGAAACCTACGTATTGAGGAATATTCTTTTGCCAGGCACAATACTGAGTGAAACAGAAATGAAGGATGCACAATGTGTATCACTTTAAAATGCACTTGTTAAACATGCACGTTTTAGCCACTCATAAAATAATTTGTTGAATGGAAAGAGACACTTGTTAGAAACGAAATAAAAATGTTGTTACATTTGGTGATTGTATTGTCAACCATTAAACGCGTATGTTTCTGCGACTAATCTCCCGGCTTAGCAACATTTTTGTTTTCTTGTCAGATCATAACGCACTTTGGCACTTCAGTTCTTGCATGCCTGGACCTGTGAGCAAGGGCCACTCATTGAGCTATGACTGGGATATCAGACCGCTCGGCTCCACTCACATATTCTGACACCAATATACAATGTCTGAGGGCCCTCAACTTTTGGACTTAAGAACAGAAATCCAAACTTTAGTAATGGCATTGGAATAACAGACATTTCTTTTCTGCCATGGGACATGGTTTAGTGGAGATGGAGCCCCTGGTTTCCCTCTAGGTTACAGAGTGGTGGTGATCCCATTCACCCAAGTGCCTGTCAAACAGGGAAGAGTCATGTGGAATGCCTTCTTTGTGTAAATCTGGCCTAACACACTGTTCTCAAACTAGGATTTACTTACTAATAAATCAGGACATTACCTCAGCAGAGGAAATTGTCCTGTTGTGTGTCAACAACCCCCCCCCCCATGTCCAGGCCAATGGACATGTTTTAGTCTGTGGTGACCTACATGACATGAAGTGAAAGAGAAACAGAAACCCTCAGCATACAGGGGACGAACATCTACCTGGAGGTGACACCCCATAACGTCCCCTGAGACTAAATTATGATAACAGAACCGCATCACCCAAATTCACAATGTACCTGAGTAAAGAAACATAAAGCATCAAAACCCAAATAAACCACATGCAATTAGGAAATGATATAGATTGGAAGGGAGATTTGAAAACCACCAAAGATCAATTGACGAAAAACCAATCCAATTCCTGCAATAAAGCTATAAACCAAGCATTAGAAACCCTGAATAGTATAGTGCTTAACCTATCAGCTAAAAAAAATACAAGCAGAAAACCTAATATAATTAACAAAATGAACAAATATGATAGTTTGAAGAAGAATGTAAAATGAGTTTGAAGCACCTACAAAACCAGAACACAGCACACACTTTTACTAGGGGAAAGCACTAAAACTCTACAGAAATACATGGGTGACAAAAGGAAAAAAGGGCAATGTGACTGAAAAATTTATAGAATCAAATCACTTGGAAAATCTAAAAACACAGCAGGCTAACCATGCAACATTATGAATTAAATTGTGGATAAAACCACTTATCCAACCTTTTTGGCCCTATAACAAAAACAACTAAATCAGCAAAACCAATTACATGGTAATTTACAAACTCATAAAAAGCTATTAAAGACTACCAGAAACAATGGGATTCTTTGAGCTACAGGACTAAATACAAACCTCTGACACAAAAAGGCCTGTAGTATTATAGTATACTAAATCAAATGACAACATTTGTAGACCACAAATTCTAATTAGCCATCATCATTTCATTTTGTATCCCATTCTGTCAGCTCTGGCATCTTCCACAATATTTGCGTCCAAGGTGGAGACGAATTAGATTACCGTGAGCAACCATCTTTTGCAGAATCATCATCAGCATTTCCTCAGTGACTAACAATATCCTGAACAAATGTCAAATCAGTGTTAATTTTGGCCCCCTTTTTTGATTTAGTCTAGTCTTTGTCATTTTGACTAAAATATCTGATAGTTTTAGTCACATTTTTAGCATTTGAAAAATAATAGTCTAGTTATTGTCAAAATGACAAAAACAGTGAGCTAAATTTAGTCAAAGTATTGCCTCATTAACCTATAGTAAACACATCTCTGACTTCTGTGTACACAAACATATAGTCTAGTTCAACCAACACATTTTTCTGCATAAACATTATTGGATTTTTTTTTTCCTCAAATTGGTGGAAGAACACTATAAACTGCAGCAAAGAAATGGGAAGAATAAATGCAAAAACATTGTATTGTATAAATGTATTTTAACAACTCTAAAACACTTGACACAACACAAATGCCATGTATTTGTCCATTTACATCAGATATGACAGCACCAACTGGTAGGAAGGAAAGCAAATCGAACTTATGTGAAAATAACAACTCTCCCAACATATTGTAGCTAGCTAGCGTCATTATTATTTATGTGGTGGGGCTATACACTTTTTTTAATTAGGCATTGTGAATACTTCTTAATTCCATACAGATATATGTCAAAATATTTTATGGGAGCTATACACCATATCAAATAAGGATGATGGAAAATATCAGAATGTTTAGCTTACAATGTTGATATAGCCTACTATTATTTATTAACATATTTAGCACAGCATTGTGCACAGTGTAGATACGTGTGAAATTTCCAAAATGTCATTAGCCAGTAGAACATTAGTACAGCACCTGTTATCGTTTATAGTACAGCACCTGTTATCGGTATAGTTTATCTGTTTGAAATGTAAGAAAAGAAGGAGAGAACCGAAGATTTAAAAACATTTAGATAGTTGACAAAGTCGGGTATACCCACTTCTCGTATATATTGGTATGATGCGCTTTCAGATGTCTTTTGAAGTTTGTTGTATCTTTCTACCTATAATTTGTACCAGGAAATTAGCCATAGTGAACCCCATCACTCCTTACTAGGCCGCCAGATTAGAGAACAGAGAGGTATCTCAGAAATGACCTGGGCGAAACATTTCTTTTCCACAAATGATTAACTTGGAAAGTGGAACCGCTCATATTTCGCCATCTTGGCTCCATGGGTCACGTAACCCATTAATTTTAACCATAGACGTTTCAAAAAAGGACTGGTTATGGATGTTTGCAATGATCAGTCAGTCCGCAAAGCTATCAGGTGAATGATCACCTTCAAAGCTCGGAAATCACTATTGCAAAATGTTGATATATTGGAAAAAGAAAAGGGTACAAGACTGTGTACCTTTCGGAGAGTGAATGGAAAAATAAACTACTTATCCCATCAAACATTGCGTTCTGTAGTGTCCGATCACCAACTAAATACAAGTCACCTGGCCTATTTCCACACGGAGTGCGCACATAGATCTTCAGCCAGGCTTGGATGTTTTTCTTTGTCTTGCCACCCTACCCCATAGCCCATTCATATGAAGAATATGGGAGATTATTGTCACATGTAGCACACAGTCAGTACTTGCCAGAAATTCCTGCAGTTCCTTTAATGTTGCTGTAGGCCTCTTGGAAGCCTCCCTGACCAGTTTTCTTCTTGTCTTTCCATCAATTTTGTAGGGACGTCCAGTTCTTTGTAATGTCTTTGTGGTGCCATATTTTCTCCACTTGATGATGACTGTCTTCACTGTGTTCCATGGTATATCTAATGTTTTGGAAATTCTTTTGTACCTTTCTCCTGACTGATATCTTTCAACAATGAGATCCCTCTGATGCTTTGGAAGCTCTCTGCGGACGATGTCTTTTGCTTTGAGATGCAACTAAGAAAATGTCAGGAAAATCCTACTAGAACAGCTGAACTTTATTTGTGATTAATCAGAGTCACTTTAAATGATGGCAGGTGTGTAACGACTTCTATTTAATATGAGTTTGAATGAGATTGGTTAATTCTGAACACAGCCACATCCCCAGTTATAAGAGGGTGTGCACACTTACGCAACCAGGTTATTGTAAGGTTTTTATTGTTCCCCCTCGAAGATTTCAGTTTGTTTTTCAATTAAATTGTTCACATTATAGGTCACATTAAAAGTGGAAAAAATTCTGACATGATTTGTCTTTGTCTCATTCTTTTACATGACAAAAACCGGGCATTTTAACAGGGGTGTGTATACTTTTTATATCCACTGTAAGTCCTCCAGGAAACCAATATTTTAATTCTAATAGTTTATTACAAGCTTGTAGGAGATACACAGACAAAGTTCACTCATGTGCACCTTCCTAGGTATGACAAAGACACACATAATGAGGGGTCCCTTATATTTTCTTCTAACATCTGGTTCTCATCTTTATGCTGCAAGTCCTAGGAACATAGGAGACAAAAGCTAAATAACAACCATATATGGGCCTGGGCCAAAGGGAGAACAAGGCATAGCTGGCAAGAGTTCTGAGTCCCCATTATGTCCTAACCACATGTTTCCCCAACTTCTAGACAGAGCAAAGTATCCAGTATGTATAACCTATACACAAACCTACATATTTAACACATACTTAATAAACCCTAATTTATGCAAAATAGAATATATTCATGCATCATTAATATGGAATTTATATATACATAATTAATTAATCTTCCATATTAGCTACGGTAACGTTATACTTCAGTACTAGCTGCGATAATGTAGCTATGTACCTAATGTTAGCCACTATGCTACTGGCTGCTTGTAGCTGGCCATCCTCAAAACCACCTGACGAAATTAGCTGAATTAGCTACCACTTTGGTTAGCTCTGTAGATAATTAATATTATTATCTACAGCGGCACATTATCTACAGCGGCACTTAGCTAAGGCAGTGCCGCTAAGGCTTGTGGTTAGTGTAGTTTTAGGGCTCTAAAAAAACAGAACTGAAGGTAAAACACGAATTTCTGTGTTTTTCACAGAGACTAAAACTTTTGCAACTGATTGCCACTACATGGACATGCAAATTGTTTCACCATTGACAAAGAACAGAATGTCTACGTTGCACAGTAATATAGAAACTGTTAATATTTAAAATCTCTATGGCTCAAAACAATGGATATTTTACTTCAACAATGGATCCTCACTTTCCAAGTCTATACCATTGCGATGAGAAAGATAAAAACAATTCTGCTAATGCTTATTCATACTTTTTGATTGGACAAAAACAACAGTGAGAAGCTCTCTTTCCAGAATCCTCCTATCCAATTGTAGTTAGATGTTTTCTCCTCTGTATATATTCTATTAGTTATCGTTTTGTTAACTGCCACTGAAATATAGGTCTTTAACAAATATTTTCGTCACTATTTTTGTTGACGAAACTAACACTGCTACAAATCAATTTCCAACCAAAACACCGCACCAGAAACACCCCTGTGACCTCCCATAAAAAAAATGTATTCAGGACACCGCACACGCACACACACGCACACGCACACACACACACACACACCTGCATAGTGGTAAGGTGTGTCAGAGCTGGTTGTCTGTCGTATGAGCCCTGGCTGAAGCAGCATCTTCTCCAGGGTCACCTGGAGGCGGAGAAAGAACAAGTGGGGTGCTGAAATGTTAAGACGGATTGATTAGCTGTATGAAGGAAGTAGTGGGCTGTTCTAACTGGAGGCATTATAACAGTATAAGACACTGAGTCTTTTCTCAACAATGTGTTTCTGTGTAAGAATCTCAATGGCATGTCCTCGGTTCCCAATGGCCTCTCCCTTTGCATCCATCTTCAAACCCTTTGAGTGAGAGAGGTTTCAGCCAATGAGTCTTTGATGTAATGCATTTCGAGAAGGAAACAGGAGATGAGAAATGCAACTGAGATTCTCCCAGAGAGTGATGTTGCATCTTTCTGTCACTTCAGTGTGACTCTTGCTAATTTTCCCTTTAAGACAAATAACATTTGATTAATGAATGTGATTTAAATGTAAACTCTGACCAGGAAGTCTCCTTTGCTCTTTGATAGGCTGTGCAGGGCGTACTCTGAATTAGTCCCGCCCCCCGGACACACACTGGAACATGACATCGTCAACAGACAATCCACTAGAGAGAGAACGAAAGAGAGACTTTTGTTGTGCATTTATTGAGATTTTCTAACTATATAATTAACTTTTGTAATATTTATAACATTTGTATTATTTTCCATTTTAGAAACTGCTCTATTTTTGTGTAAATGTTTCAAAGACATTGGGAAATAGATAGGAATATTGACCTACTGAGTATTTTATAACAATTGCCACAAGAAACAGCCTAATAAAATGATTTACCGTTTGTTGCATTTCAGTTTTCTGTGATATATAATAATGTAATATTCGGATTCCTAGGCATATTACAAATGTGTCACATAACTTCTATCAATTGTTATATGAACTTGATAGAAGCTGTATTATAGTGTAGCGTGAACGCAATCCATAATTGTTTTAATTCTAATGTCAAACAATCACTTTTAAAATGCAATCCCGTTTAGTCCACTCACAAAATAACTTTTGCATCAAAGAAGTGCTCTCTGGACTTGGAATTTGACACTTTTACAGCTGAATGCGTTGCTCCCGCCCACTTTGCTGCTAGTCAGTACTAGTCGCTCTCCAGCCTTGGCAACGTGTTATTGTCCATGTCCAACCACAACCCGAGTAAGATTTAAAGAAAAAAGTAAATTAGCCTATTTTCATGCAGCTGAGAACAATTAAATTGATGGTCCTATTGCTAATAGTTTTCTTGGTATTTCCATTTTATTTATTTTGCCAGTATGGCGTGCCGGAATGTACTGGCTTACTTTTACTTTGGTATTTAGCCTGTTTCTGGCGGCTGGTTCTTGAGTGGCCGGTGTCTTAGAGACGTCCATTTAACCGAAACGCTGCCCTACACCAAGTCAAACTAGCGCCGGTCGTCCCAAGGTGCGGCAACGGGATGAGAGTACCTCTATGCTGGGTGGAGGGGTTCTCCAGATCATCCCAGGGGGTCCACAACATCACTGCATTGTGCCGGTCTTGGTGGGCGTGTCTTCGGTCTTGAAGAGGTGGAACTTCAGCCTGAAATCCAACCCCTACGTTGATTCTCCTGTGAGTGACGGTTCAGTAAGCAATCAGAGTTGTGTAGGCCACACAGACAAGAGTCTCTGCACTAGAAATAGTCTTGAAGCATGAAAGAGGATTTTCGCGTTGTGAGTCTCAAGCATTTTGCAGCTTCAGTTGCTGACAGTGACTGAATAAATAAGGCAGAACATTTCCCTGTCCATAGTCCTGGTTGTGTTGTACATCAAGCTGTTGCCTGACTATTCTGGCTGCCACTGCTCTCACCCAAACTGATTGTTCCTGTCCTTCTGTCTATCTGGTCATGCAGCTGACTAGGATTCTGTTTATAGACCGTGGACACAGTCCACATGCATTCATTAATTATTATAATCTTGTTCTCTTATAATCCTTACCCAGCACAGCCAGAAAAGGGCTGGCCACCCCTTAGAGTCTTCGTAAATTCTGACCTACTAGGGAGTTTATCATAGCCACTGTGCATCAACCCAGTTGTTTCTTGCTCTTTGGGGTTTCAAGCTGGGTATCTGTAAAAGCACTTTGTGACAACTGCTAATGTAAAAAGGGCTTTATAAAAACATTTGATGGATTGATTGAACAATTGAAGTTATGTTTTAGTGTCTGAATGGACCAGGTACACATTGTGGCATCTTCAGTGATATAAGCATAAAGTTGGTTAGCATCCTTTTGCGATCAAAAGGCTATTTTAGCATGGACACTGCAATCTAAAGCATCTTCCATTAAAATGTCCTTTGGGTGGGACTTTGAACTTCATCCTTCCTAAGAACCCGGTAAACTCTTTGGGACTTGTGATTTCACCGGCTTATGAGGCTTAAAATCATACCCACTGACTACAAAACATTATCAATGGTGATGTGATCAGGTAGGAAGTCAGTAGAGGATGATGTGATCAGGTAGGAAGTCAGTAGAGGGTGATGTGATCAGGTAGGAAGTCAGTAGAGGGTGATGTGATCAGGTAGGAAGTCAGTAGAGGGTGATGTGATCAGGTAGGAAGTCAGTAGAGGGTGATGTGATCAGGCAGGAGCTCAGTAGAGGGTGATGTGATCAGGTAGGAAGTCAGTAGAGGGTGATGTGATCAGGTAGGAAGTCAGTAGAGGGTGATGTGATCAGGTAGGAGCTCAGTAGAGGGTGATGTGATCAGGTAGGA
>JACXGI010012185.1:6579-23410 GCA_016801175.1 Esox masquinongy | reverse complement strand
GACATATTGAAACTCGGCGTGATGTTAATGATCTACAGTAATGTCGAAATGCTATACCATGTGGGAACCCACCCGGGTTTGAATCCAGGGAGGGCATCAACGATCATCACTTTTTATTGCGGTCCATTGTTGTGAATCCACGTCTTCCTTCTTTTGGTGATTCACATTTTTCTGTCGGGAGTGCTGACATGCATTAACTTTGTTTAAAGAAATGGTAAAATATGAAATCCTACTTTTTAAGGACTTTTCAGTGAATCTTAGTGTGTCCTTATTTTCTGTTTTTTCCCCCTAGCTACACCAGGGATGGATCCAGCTGATTACTGGCAATTTTGAGGAGGATTGTTCTTTATCTGCTACATTGCACTGTCACTTCTGGTACAGATTCATTGACCTTTTGTGCTATGTGTTGATTTTACTTTATTTGTAATTAAGTTTCCAATTGCACTTTAATTGAAACAGTGAAACTCTTGTAGATGTATCAATTTCTTTTGTATTTCTTCGGTATGTTTTCAGTTGAGGATATTTCACAGTAATCTTAAAGCTTATATTTTATGAGAATTTTAAGAAACCTACTGTTAACCAGTACAGTAGTTTAAATATTCCATTAATTTAAGGTTTGTACTGTAATTCTACAAAACCGGATTCATTATTGTATTTTAGATTGTACATTTTTAAAATTACTTGACATATTTAAAGATTAAATCTAAACACAATCAATGCAAGTTAAAGTTTGAGGTGATTTTTATTTTGTCAAAATTATTTTACAATCTTGAGCATGTATTAACACTTTATTGAAGGTGTTTGCTTGTAATAATTTAGGAAAAATCTGCTAAAATAAGTTTCCCATCAAAACCTTTTATGAAAATATCTGTAAATTTATTGTTTTTGCCCTTTATTTGAATTAGGATATTTTACTTGAATTTTAGGGTATTTGTTTGGCAGCCATAGCTGCCAGTCATTTTACCGTTTTTTTTTACATTTTTTATTTTTTTTTATTTTAGTGTATTAATCCGTTTTGTACAGTAGTTTTTTTTTCTTCCAAAATTATTTTACAATCTTGAGCATGTGTTAACACTTTATTGAAGGTATTTGTTCCTAATAGTCATGAAAAAAATCAGTAAAATAAACGTTTTTCTCTGCAGAACTTTTGGTGCCGCCCCTTTATTGAAGGTGTTTGATTGTAATAATTTAGGAAAAATCTGTAAAATAACAGTTTTTCTCTGCAAAACCTTTAATGAAAATGTCTGTAAATTTATTGTTTTTGCCCTTTATTTGAATTAGGATATTTTACTTTAATTTTAGGGTATTTGTTTGGCAGCCGCAGCTGCCAGTCATTTACCGTTTTTTTACAGTTTATTTTATTTTTTTACAGTGTACTAAAGTGGATGTGGACCTGGACTGCCCTCCTTCTTGCCGACCTCCATTCTATACTGCTGCCCCACTACGAAAGTTCGCAGCAGTTCCTGAACCACAGGCAGAAATGCCGCCGAAGCTGTCTCAAGATAGTCCCCCTCCTGCCCGGAAGATTTATCCTTCGCTCGCGGCCGACCTTGGTGCGACGTCCCCTATTGCTGGGAGGACCAGGAGCGTCACATCGTTTGGCCAGCCTGAAGGTCGGTTCTCGATGGTAGAAGTTGCGAATCTGGTAGCAGGAGGTGATGACTACGCACCCTCAACTATTTTCGTCTACCGCCCATGGTCGCCTGCTGACCTGAAAGACGTGGCCCTGTGTGGACTAGTAGGTGTTTTTTTCCCGAGATGGGTGAACTGGGAGAAAATTTCGGACTGCAAACAGAAACAGGGAGAAAGAGTCACAGACTATCGTAATTGATTGAGAAAGACTGTGAGATTCACATCGGGATGGGCCGCAAACCAGATGGGGCTAATGATTCTCCCTGGGAACAACAGTGTAAGATGAGGCTGGTTGCAGGTCTGCTCCCAGATTTACGGAAACATGTAAAGAAGCACTGCGTGGCCTTGGACGAGGGCCGCATGGAAATCGTTTGGCCGTACATCAAGCATGCTGAAAAAGTCTACGAGGGCCAAGAAGATGAGAAAAAAGACGATAAAGGGAAACGTGAAATGAAATTACAGATGGCCCAACTAGGTTTCTACAGTGGCTACGACCAAAGAGGCCGAGGACGTGGTAGAGCTAGAGGACGAACACAGACTCGAGGCAGAGGACGAGGTTATGTTAACCGCCACAACTATGACAATGGTTGCCATCGTTGTGGTTCGACTGAACATTGGGTTTGTGACTGTCCGGAGAAGGACACAAAAGAAGATGGCCAAAGGAATCGAGACAATTTTAATTCCGATGGATTTACAGTGAATAATCCAAGAGGAACATGTAGGAACGGGAACTACCAAGAGGAGGGGTTTTGACGGTCAGAGGGGGCAGGATGCATCTACCGGTGAGATCAAAAACAGATTGAATTTTTGGTTGATTCTTGAGCGGGATATTCTGTCCTTAAAGCCCAGGAATGGGACCCGCTTCCGAAATTGAGTGTTAGAACTATAATTACGGTAGGGGCTAGTGGAGGACAGACCACTGATCAATTTACTACCCCTCTGTCGGTTGTAGACGACGAGGGCCAGCGTTACCCAAAACATTCATTTCTGTTTTCCAGTTGTTGTCCAGTTAATTTGTTAGCCAGGGATTTGATGACACAGTTAGGGATCACGCTAGAATGCTCAGACAAGGGCATGCGAATTAAACGTTCTGTTTTACAAGCAGTTCAAAACAGTGTGCAGCCTGTTGATTATTGTACATAGGTATACATGTCTATAAAAAATAATGAAGAGTCATTGAATATGTAAATAAACATGGAATTGACATTTTCCGGTTCCTTCAATATAGCCAAATTAGAATACCTATTTTGATAATGTCATCAGTAAATCTGTTTCTTCTTTAAGTAGTTCAAACGAGTGTTTGTGTGAGTGAGTAGTGCACTCTAGGGGGTCTGTACCTCTCTTTACAATTTAGACTATGTAAAACTTCTGAACTTGGTTTTCTAGAATATAACTTGATGCAGAATTACTTTCTCAGCTTAAATTAAAACATAGCAAAATGTAGTAAACATGTAGGAATAACAAAATGTGCTCCCTGAACCTTTTTACCCACTTATTCCATAATGCATGAAATTAATATGATTACTTCTAATCAAATATCACACAAACAATCTGAACAGTCACATTCTCATAGTCACTATTCATCCCAACAAATGTGTTCTTAGCTAAACCAAATCAAAATGGTAAGATATATTCTACTCAACCATAACCATGTTAGATTTTGTATCAAACAAACAATTTCTAAAAACCCAAATTAGACAAACACTGTGAACGGACACTAAGGGATGCCGATTTTAACAGATGCCAATTTTCTGTTATAACTATGCAAACAGGAAAATCCAATTCTTCATGTAACTCTTTAAGTACCTATTTAATTTGCTTTGAACTCTCAGTTCAAGTCCTCTTCATCATAGATAATCATTTCATACATTCCCCCCTGCTTTCACGTCATAAAGTCACAAAATGACTCATGAGAGAAAGCAGCACACAGACCGGACATGAAAAAAGAAAATTAATATTAGGGATGAATCTAACATTCATTCAGTAAGGAGTCGCAAACTGAATATCCATCAAAACAAAATTGAAAATGACAAAAACCCAAAATCCACAAACAAAATCAAAAACAAATATAGCTGCAAGCTGCGATTAAGGGGGCCAAGCGGGGCACAGGAAGCATCTCACTGCATGTTCTCACTTGAGAAATGTTTTGCTATTTAAAAATGCCCAATGCCGGTAGTAGTCAGGATGTCCAATCGAAGAAGAGGAAATCAAAACAAAACAAAAAGACCTTGAAACCAGAAAAGGAACCAGGCAACCCTAGTTCAGCCGATTAGAAGGGATGAATATTGTTGTCGCTGGCAGGTTTCAATCTCTGGTTTTCTATGTGGCAGACTTTAATCATTATGCTATTTAAACAGCAGAATGCAACATTTACCTCAGCCATTAAATTTTTGCTGAAATAACGTGGACAACAGAACATTTATTAACGGAACTAAAGAGTAGTCTTGTACAAAAATTGCTGTAGATGGCTAGCTAATAGCTATTGTGATGGCAATTTCTAAAGTCCAAACAATTTACGAAAATGATAGGTAAGACAGAGGAAAACGCAGTTGCACAATAAACAGTTTATTCTTGCAAGGAGAGTACACAGGTTACCAACCAACGGTGGATAATCTCTAAAACATTTAGAAGTACATTCAATACTTATAGAGAAATGGGTGGGGGTAAGAATCTGCATGGTCGTACCATAAAAACAACATATGTTCCTTATCCTGTCCTAAAACCCATTGATCTGTATCTGTCACCATCCTGCTGAAGATTCATGTTTACCTCGACACCTCATACTTCCTTTCCCACAGCACAACCGACATTCCTTTTCTTATCTAAACATGGGGACTCAATACTTTAATCAATAAGAATACATTAATTCAAGAATTTCCATAACAATCCGCCCTATATCATGGTATGTCATGTAGTGTTAACATGCAACTTTTAACCAATTTTAATCTCAGATCACTTAACATCAACTCATTATGCTTTAAACTACTACTAACAATGCTCTTAAACATGATCTTTTATGATATCATCCCAATAGTTTGGGAACGGGAACATATCTGAAATGTCTGAATCCTCATTTACATGCTGCTGGATCATTACCTGGGTTGCAAACTTAGAAACACGTCTTTATTAAACAAGACAAAAACATACCACAAGCAAACAAAAGTGCAATAGCGGATAAGGCAGTTGTCAATAACTTGTATATTGTCATTCCCCAGGGACCAACCATACAGGATAACCCTGAGAATGGGTCCCATCCATGAACTGTATGAAGCTCTTTTATACCTTTATTAGTTTCTTGGACTAAATTAATTGCCTTTTGTGATGCATCAGAGATAAACGTACAAGACTCAGATCCCACCACCTTACAGACACCGCCCTGGGAAGCCAAAATCATATCCAATGCCATTCTATTTTGTAGAGCAACCCAACGGGTTTCTCTCAGCTCCGTGCCTATTGCTGCAATTGTGTCAGTGGTCAAATTCATGTGTTTCTCCAACACTGTGGACAGAGCCATTATCTCTTCCTGTGAGGTCTATGTGCCATATCCTGGAATCAAAACACTGAATATACGTTGAGTTCTAGTAAGCGTTCGCTTATGGCGAGGTTGGGATTGATATAATGCTGCCATGTCCCCGGGGTCTGCTCGCCTAATCAAAGGGACCAAGTACGCCATGTAGCATACCCCACCTGCGTCTCTAGGAATGCAACTGTATGCTTTCCCACCACAGACTATATTAGACCTGCTCCGGCAAAGCTCCTAGAGCCGTGAAGTTTGAGTCATGGCAGAACAATCACTGTGTCCTAAACTCTGTGTGGCTCCTGAAGCATCTGTAATTCAGAGCGAGACATTATGCAATTCATAAACAGGTATTGGTGACCAAGTCTGAGCACAGTCATGCAAACTGAGCTTCTCAGGTATGGCAGGAGTGGAACAATTATGCAAATTGATCAATGGTCAATGAATCTATGTTGATGTATGTTTCCCATGGGATATAGTTAACAACCGCATCAATACCAACAGAAAAACCTGAAGGTAGTGGATTACAGGTTATACCTGATCTAGCTTCATCCTTCTTAGTGCGACAGTCTGTCTGCACCAGGGTCATTTGCATCCTTACAGTATAGCCACGTGCTCCTATTCGCTCGGTGTAGGTTAACCTAAATAATGTGGATATATTCACCCCCGCAGGATGGCGGCGGCTGTTAAATTCTACTATCACCATATAGACCAAATTTAAGTTAGCCTCACTCGGCTGGTCAGCAATGGCTGACGGGGTATAACAGTCCTTATCTGGCATCATCATTTGTGCTGCCACCTCCGTCCAACCATGTGCCTGCCAGTCTGCTACTGAAAATGTGATAGGGGTTAACATAGGGGAACGTGAGGATGTTGGTATGTGTTGACAGATCCAACAATTAGTCATGTTCTTGTGCTTTGCATAGTCAACCATTATCCTAAGGGCTATGTTGTCTGGCTGTAATAGTGCTCTCCTTACTCTAGCTGGCTTGAGACGACATGGTGCAAGAGTAGGAACCACAGTAGTTCTTGCAACTTTTAAGGGACATATAGCGGGTCTACCTTTGGGGTAGTCAGGTGATCTGCAAGGGGTGTTTTCTTCATCAGTACTGAAGCACCAGTAATCCTGGATTACTCCTAGAGGTTTGGAAATATTAACAGTACAATAATCATCATGACATCTCCACCTATTCACATGCTTGGGAAAATAGTATGAAGAGGGGAACATAGTGCTCCCTCCTGTATTTAGGTGAGTCCAATCCCACTTATTATCCTTCAACACTGGGCTTGTCAGTACATAGCAATCCCCATCCAGGGGGCAGTTAATCATGTCACAAGAGATTAACATAGTCTGTTCGAATTCGGGCCCTATCTGTAGGATCACCCCACAGATGTTCAACTCGCAACAAAAGTGAGTACACCCCTAAGTGAAAATGTCCAAATTGGGCCCAAAGTGTCAATATTTTGTGTGGCCACCATTATTTTCCAGCACTGCCTTAACCCTCTTGGGCATGGAGTTCACCACTGCTTCACAGGTTGCCACTGGAGTCCTATTCCACTCCATGAAGACATCACAGAGCTGATGGATGTTAGAGACCTTGCGCTCCTCCACCTTTGAGGATGCCCCACAGATGCTTAATAGGGTTTAGGTCTGGAGACATGCTTGGCCAGTCCATCACCTTTACCCTCAGCTTCTTTAGCAAGGCAGTGGTCGTCTTGGAGGTGTGTTTGGGGTCGTTATCATGTTGGAATACTGCCCTGCGGCCCAGTTTCCGAAGGGAGGGGATCATGCTCTGCTTCAGCATGTCACAGTACATGTTGGCATTCATGGTTCCCTCAATGAACTGTAGCTCCCCAGTGCCGGCAGCACTCATGCAGCCACAGACCATGACATTACCACCACCATGCTTGACTGTAGGCAAGACACACTTGCCTTTGTACTCCTCACCTGGTTGCCGCCACACACGCTTGACACCATCTGAACCAAATAAGTTTATCTTGGTCTCATCAGACCACAGGACATGGTTTGGGTAATCCATGTCCTTAGTCTGCTTGTCTTCAGCAAACTGTTTGCAGGCTTTCTTGTGCATCTTCTTTAGAAGAGGCTTCCTTCTGGGACGACAGCCATGCGGACCAATTTGATGCAGTGTGCGGCATATGGTCTGAGCACTGACAGGCTGACCCCCCACCCCTTCAAGCTCTGCAGCAATGCTGGCAGCACTCATACGTCTATTTCCCAAAGACAACCTCTGGATATGATGGGTGCACAGGTGCACTCAACTTCTTTGGTCGACCATGGTGAGGCCTGTTCTGAGTGGAACCTGTCCTGTTAAACCGCTGTATGGTCTTGGCCACTGTGCTGCAGCTCAGTTTCAGGGTCTTGGCAATCTTCTTATAGCCTAGGCCATCTTTATGTAGAGCAACAATTCTTTTTTTCAGATCCTCAGAGAGTTCTTTGCCATGAGGTGCCACGTTGAACTTCCAGTGACCAGTATGAGGGAGTGTGAGAGCGATGACACCAAATTTAACACACCTGCTCCCCATTCACACCTGAGACCTTGTAACATTAACGAGTCACATGACACCGGGGAGGGAAAATGGCTAATTAGGCCCAATTTGGACATTTTCACTTAGGGGTGTACTCACTTTTGTTGCCAGTGGTTTAGACATTAATGGCTGCGTGTTGAGTTATTTTGAGGGGACAGCTAATTTACACTGTTATACAAGCTGTACACTCACTACTTTACATTGTAGCAAAGTTTTATTTCTTCAGTGTTGTCACATGAAAAGATATAATCAAATATTTGCAAAAATGTGAGGGGTGTACTCACTTTTGTGAGATACTGTACACATGAGTGTATGTATGAAGGGTGCTTATGAAGGGTACATGCAAAGGAATATTCTAATTCACATTAAATGTACCTGAAAAGGACATCAGAGAATCTGGAATGGTCATGTGTGATCAGTATGATCATAGATCAGTGTTGCTGGTTGAGGAGCCTTATATGCCTTCCGCAGACTTTACCACCCTCTGGAGGGACTTGCGGTCTGCAGCGGAGCAGCCGCCGTACCAGGCAGTAATGCAGCCTGCGAGGATGAGACGCAGGATGATAGTGTTGTCCGTGAATTTAGGAATGGTGTTGTAGCTGTGTGTGACTTCCGAGGGTTGAACTTTTTTAAAAACTCTCCTCATATCAGCAGTCGTCCTGGTCCTCAGCAAGCCTTCCAGAAGGGATGGTGTTGGTTGCCTCAAACCATGCAAAGAAGGTGTTGAGCTTGTCGGGAGGGAGGCGGCAGGCTGGGCATCATTGCTTAGTCAAGTCTGCTGCTTAGTCAAGTCCACATGCGTCTGGGGTCAGAGCTGTGGTAGTTATCCCTGTAGTCTTTTTTTTTTAATCTCTGATAGCCTTCCGCAGGTCATTCCTGGAGCTCCTCAAAGCCTCCAGCTATAGACGAAGGATTGTGCTCTGAGCATAGCACAGACATTACAATTAACCCAGGGCTTTTGGATGGGGAAAGTCCTGACATTGACCCTCGTGACGACATCATCGATGCACTTGGAGTTACAGGAAGGTCCGGAAATATTTGGACATTGACACAATTTTCATAATTTTGGCTCTGTATGTTAGATTCTGTCCATTTTTGATCCATAAACAAAATTAATGCAACCGGTAGTCAGGGGAGAATATTTATTTGCATGTATCAATGACCAATGTTAAGGTGGTGATCATATGAAGTCCTCTACCTGCCTTGTGAGAAATGAACATACATACATAAGAGATCAAAATACCAGTCAATTTAGGAAAGCTATTAATTGTTGGTGTTATGCATGCAGGTACCCTGTATGTGTATTTGTCTTTTCCCCCTCCTTCTGTCCTAATCACAGGTGTCCCTTATGTTCCTGATTGTTCTCGTTGGTGTGTCCCACCTGGCAGTCATCAGTTCATCTTCTGACTGCTGAGGTGGACCAATGAGTGGACACTCCTCCTGATTGCACCACCTGTATCACATCACACTTCCCCTGGTTTAAAAACCCAGTCAGTAGTTTCTCCCCCAAGACTCTTTTTGCTGTATCACACATGAGAATATATAGACACAAACACTTGATATATACCCTTTTGACAGACAGACACTCCTTTGTTCATCCAAACACCACATAGTCTTAGTGCATACATCTCACTTTGTCCTGTTTCATTTGAGTATGTACAGTGAGGGAAAAAATGATTTGATCCCCTGCTGATTTTGTACGTTCGCCCACTGACAAAGAAATTATCAGTCTATAATTTTAATGGTAGGTTTATTTGAACAGTGAGAGACAGAATAAAAACAAAAAAATCCAGAAAAACGCATGTCAAAAATGTTATAAATTGATTTGCATTTTAATGAGTGAAATAAGTATTTGACCCCTCTGCAAAACATGACTTCGTACTTGGTGGCAAAACCCTTGTTGGCAATCACAGAGGTCAGATGTTTTTTGTAGTTGGCCACCAGGTTTGCACACATCTCAGGAGGGATTTTGTCCCACTCCTCTTTGCAGATCTTCTCCAAGTCATTAAGGTTTCGAGGATGACGTTTGGCAACTCGAACCTTCAGCACCCTCCACAGATTTTCTATGGGATTAAGGTCTGGAGACTGACTAGGTCACTCCAGGACCCTAATGTGCTTTTTGAGCCACTCCTTTGTTGCCTTGGCCGTGTGTTTTGGGTCATTGTCATGCTGGAATACCCATCCACGACCCATTTTCAATGCCCTGGCTGAGGGAAGGAGGTTCTCAACCAAGATTTGAGGGTACATGGCCCCGCCCATCGTTCCTTTGATGCGGTGAAGTTGTCCTGTCCCCTTAGCAGAAAAACACCCCGAAGGCATAATGTTTCCACCTCCATGTTTGACGGTGGGGATGGTGTTCTTGGGGTCATAGGCAGCATTCCTCCTCCTCCTCCAAACACGGCGAGTTGAGTTGATGCCGAAAAGCTCGATTTTGGTCTCATCTGACCACAACACTTTCACCCAGTTCTCCTCTGAATCATTCAGATGTTCATTGGCAAACTTCAGATGGGCCTGTACATGTGCTTTCTTGAGCAGTGGGACCTTGGGGCGCTGCAGGATTTCAGTCCTTCACAGCGTAGTGTGTTACCAATTGTTTTCTTCGTGACTATGGTCCTAGCTGACTTGAGATCATTGAAAAGATCCTCCCATGTAGTTCTGGGCTGATACCGTTCTCGTGATCATTGCAACTCCACGAGGTGAGATCTTGCATGGAGCCCCAGACCGAGGGAGATTGACAGTTCTTTTGTGTTTCTTCCATTTTTGCGAATAATCGCACCAACTGTTGTGACCTTCTCACCAAACTGCTTGGCGATGGTCTTGTAGCCCATTCCAGCCTTGTGTAGGTCTACAATCTTGTCCCTGACATCCTTGGACATCTCTTTGGCCTTGGCCATGGTGGAGAGTTTGGAATCTGATTGATTGATTGCTTCTTTGGTCAGGTTTATACGGGTAACAAGCTGAGATTAGGAGAAATTTCCTTTAAGAATGTGCTCCTAATCTCAGCTCGTTACCTGTATAAAAGACACCTGGGAGCCAGAAATCTTTCTGATTGAGAGGGGGTCAAATACTTATTTCACTCATTAAAATGCAAATCAATTTATAAAATTTTTGACATGCGTTTTTCTGGATTTTTTTGTTGTTATTCTGTCTCTCACTGTTCAAATAAACCTACCATTAAAATTATAGACTGATCATTTCTTTGTCAGTGGGCAAACATACAGAATCAGTAGGGGATCAAATATATTGCTGTGGTGTTTTGTTTGCTGTTGTCTTGTGATGGGCAGAATGGCGCTTTCCCGAAACACGGAGACAATCGAAACATTTGTGACGAGGCTTTGCGAAACACTCAAAACATTTACTTGACAGTGACATCCGCTGGTGAGAAATAAAAATCAGATGTTCCTTGCCCATAGAAATGAATTTTCCCACATTAACAGAACGTATTTCGTGGCTCAATAGTTTGGTGCGTGTGTTACTTGAAAAGTGAAAGTAAAATATGGGGTTCGTATCCCGCTTTATTCTTGCCTGTCCAGCTTGCTTTTCATGTACAGTTGATATAAAAAGTCTACACACCTCTGTTAAAATGCCAGGTTCTTGTGATGTAAAAGAATGAGACAAAGATAAATCATGTCAGAACTTTTTCAACCTTTAATGTGACCTATTACGTGAACAATTCAATTGAAAAACAAACTGAAATCTTTGAGGGGGAAAAATAAAAAATAAAAAACCTTTTGATTTTATTACAGCACTCAGTCTTTTTGGGTAGGAGTCTATTAGCATGGCACATCTTGACGTGGCAATATTTGCCCACCCTTCTTTGCAAAAGCGCTCCAAATCAGTCAGATTGCGAGGAAATCTCCTGTGCACAGCCCTCTTCAGATCACCCCACAGATGTTCAATTGGATTCAGGTCTGGGCTCTGGCTGGGCTATTCCAAAACATTAATCTTCTGTTGAAGCCATGCTTTTGTGGATTTGGATGTGTGCTTTGGGTCGTTGTCGTGCTGAAAGATGAACTTCCTCTTCAGCTTTCTAACAGACGCCTGAAGGTTTTGTGCCAAAACTGCCTGGTATTTGGAACTGTTCATAATTCCCTCCACCCTGACTAAGGCCCCGGTTCCAGCTGAAGAAAAACAGCCCCAAAGCATGATGCTGCCACCACCATGCTTCACTGTGGGTATGGTGTTCTTTGGGTGATGTGCAGTGTTGTTTTTGCTCCAAACATACCTTTTGGAATTATGGCCAAAAAGTTCAACCTTGGTTTCATCAGACCATAACACATTTTCCCACGTGCTTTTGGGGGACTTGATGTTTGTTTTTGCAAACTTCAGCCGGGCTTGGATGTTTTTCTTTGTAAGAAAAGGCTTCCGTCTTGCCACCCTACCCCATAGCCCATTCATATGAAGAATACGGGACATTGTTGTCACATGTAGCACACAGCCAGTACTTGCCAGAAATTCCTGCAGTTCCTTTAATGTTGCTGTAGGCCTCTTGGAAGCCTCCCTGACCAGTTTTCTTCTCGTCATTTCATCAATTTTGGAGGGGCGTCCAGTTCTTGGTAATGTCTCTGTTGTGCCATATTTTCTCCACTTGTTGATGACTGTCTTCACTGTGTTCCATGATATATCTAATGCTTTGGAAATTCTTTTGTACCCTTCTCCTGACTTAGATAATAAGAGATTATAAGAGGTTGTGCACACTTATGCAACCCGGTTATTGTAAGGTTTTTATTTTTCATTTTTCCCCCTCAAAGAATTCTGTTTGTTTTTCAATTGAATTGTTCACCTTATAGGTCACATTAAAAGTGGACAAAGTTCTGTCATTAATTATCTCATTCTTTTGCATCACAAAAACCTGGCATTTTCACAGGGGTGTGTAGACTTTTTATATCCGCTGTAACTATTCCTCCATTATAATGTTTTGGATGATAAAGGCTTGTGGGTGAGAAGGGTTTCATTCCTATTACTTTTGCAGTAAATGAGACACTATTTGAACAATAAATATTGCGAAAAAAAACCTGAAGATAAGCAAGATTCGAACCAGGGTGGTCTTGGTTAATAGACAGCTACACTACTTACAATACCACCAGTGAAACCGTCTGATAGGATACATTTGTACTTCAATAAAGCTAAATAGAGCTTGGTGTTTGAAAGTGTCGACTCCGATCGACAGGGCGCTCAGGCCTGTCAATTGTGGAAACCTGTGCTTTGCAACAAGCACTTTAAAACTACTTTCTACTAACCAGACAAATTTCAAACAATTGTCACACAGCTAACTCTCACAATCTCTCATTCATCTCACACATTTTTCTCTTGCAACAAATAGACACAATCAATTCAAAGTTGTTGGTATTGCCGCAAAGTTCAAAGTCTGAGGCATTCAGGTCTTGGACACTCAATCGACACTTGGTGGTTTCGTTAAATATCACGTGACAGTGTTTCGACACCTGCCATCAGGTGACCAGAAATGTTTCGGAACATCGTTCCGATTCAGTGAGTGTCAGTAGGGTGTCAAAAAGCTCGGAACAGTATCGAGCGTGTGTGCATAGCAGCCCATCACTACTCGAGACATTGTTCCGATGCAGTGAGTGTCTAAAGAACTGGAACAACCCATCACTACTATTTAACATGCTTTTTTTTAAACAATGCATCCATTATAATGATTTGCTCTAAATGAAATTAATAATTTATAATTCTCAAAATGAAACTTTTTTCATTAGCGTTTCATTTTGTACGCTAATGAAACGCTAATGAAAAAAAAGTTTCATTTTGAGAGAAAATAACCGGGAATAAAACTCATGTAGTTCCACAGGATAGTCTGTGACACTACCCACTGAGCCACCGCTTTCCACATGGCAGTGGTAGCCTACTGAAATTGGTAATATGGTGTTCAGTAAAAGGCTGTGATTCATACTGAAAGAGTTACTGCCAAAGATGATTGAACATTTCTATGGTTACTACCAACTACGCTAACTTCCAACAGAGTGAAGCCACTCATTCAAAGTTGTTTTTATTGCACTTAGTTATCAAAACCTGAGTCAGTAAATTGTTTGTGACGTGACTACACGTTCCATTCAATAACACGTGACAGTGTTTCGACACCTGGCATCACGTGACGATAGGTTGTCAGAACAGGTCTCATGCACCATGTCATGTGGCTCAACAGAGAATGCAGGAAGGTGTATTTTATGGGGGAATGGTACTACAGCAGTCTTGTGATGGAGCATTCATGATATCGCATCTAGGTCTTTGCTTGTCTATATTTCGCCCAACTGTGGTTGATGTGCACTGATGTTTGTGTGGTGTGAAACAATAAACAGACCATAGAATTTGGTAGGGATTCTCCCAGTATAGTTGTCATAGGGATGGAGATTTGGAGTGTATGGTTTAAAGTAATTCAGAATGTATTTAATTTCACTGATACGACTGGGAATGAAACTCACTGCAATCATGTCACAAGTCATGTCACAAGTATGCACAATAGGCCAATCATGAATTATGATTGGCCTATTGTGCATTAGATAAATAAGTTGGCTCAAGTGGTTTCACATGTTTTGTTCAAATAACTGCAATTGGAAATTATACATTACTGAGGTGATACTGAGGGGAATTGTCTTTATGTGCTTGTGCAATTAAACAGTTTTATTTTTTCAAAGATTTTTATTTAGAAACAGTTTTTTCAACAGTGCCAGGACTCAGGCGATTCCTTTTCTTTTCAACCACCTGGCCAGCTTTGGAAAAGACACGCTCACAGGGCACAGACGTAGCAGGGATGGCTAAATATACCATTGCCAGTTTATACAGGTTAGGGAAGAGCCCTGCATTTCTGGCCCTGTACACTAACGGGTCCTCCACTCTGGTTAGGTAGGCATCTGTTAAGTACCGTTGGACCTCAATGGTAACGTTGACTGTGGCACTCTGTACACAGAAAGTGTCATTCATTCTGCTGCCCAGGAGTGACCACAGGTTGTCATCATCCATGGGAGCCACTGACGATCCCTGACAATACATAAATAAAGTTAATTACATACAGCTTTTGTTACAGAATGTCGAAATGCTACAACATGGAAAATATATGGCAATGAACCTGTGATATTGGTTGATTTTGTGCCTGATGGCTGGTGACAGGTGTGGGAGCTGGTGTTGGCAGAGTTGGTGTTAGCAGAGCTATTGTTGGCGGAGTCCTTATTGTCGCCTGGCGTCCTTATCATCTTGGCACATCCTGCAGTGACAAACTTTATGGTATCCTTGGCTTTGTCCAGGTTCCTAAATGCCAAAGTTTTAAATCTGGGATCCAAAATGGTTGCAGCCTGTAAACAATGTATTGTCTCTGGACATTGACTGGCTCTCAAGCACCTTTGTAGTTTTGCCCCAAACCTGCTGCTATGGAGCCAGCTTCTCCACAAGTTTATGACGGATCATCCTCACCATAGGAATGACCTTGAATATCAGAAAGATATATTTAGTTATTCATTGTTTCTCCTTATGCTATATTTTATTTGCTGTTATAAAATATAGCATAAGGAGAAACAAGGACAGAGAGAGACTGGCAGATGGTTTCATTTTCCTCACTGGACATGGAGGTAAGTTCTGTCCTCAGACTGGATAGAGCTACTCCAACTGGCTCCCTTTACTCATACTGATGCTGGAACATTGCAAAGGTACTGTTCCATCTTGTGTCCACTTCTTGGTCTAGCTTCAGCTGTGGCCTGCCCATTTGTCTTTGGATGTCTTCCAGCCTCTCCTTTGTGGTTGTACTTGATTTAAATTGGCCCCACAATCTTCCTTGCTTTACAGCGGATCGGTCAAAAAGTAGATTTTCTTTCATGAAGTGGCATGTAACACCAAGGTATGCATCCATGTTACTTGAGCTCCACATGTCAGATGTCAGGCTGACGCACACTGCCTTCACCATCTCCTTTGTTGTGTGGTATTTCTCTTCCACCATTATCTTCAGTGCTCTTCTTGTAGGAAGAGTGTAGGCTGGATCAAGCTTCTCTACAAATGCTCTAAATCTTCCAGCAGAAGAGAGAAGGGATGGCAATTTTTCACAACCATTTCCACCAGTGCAGCATCAAGTGCTTGCTGTCTGGCTGTAATGACAAATCGGGATATGAATATTTACAGCAATTCAATATATTGTTGACAGTAACATACATCTGTATTTTTCCATTGATTTATATCCAACTCATTAACCTTTGCATGGTATTGTGAAGACCAACATACCTGGTGGTAGGACAGTAGGCCTGTCAGCAGCAGCAGCAGCACCACCACCCTCTGCATTGGGCTGCAGGTGGGTTGGACAGCAGTGGGTGTCTGGAGTGCAGATGCATCAACATTGATGATCTATTGTTGCAATATGCCAAATGCTGTGGGCATCGCAAACACTGCACCTTCACTGATAAAAATATAGAGCCTGATCTACTTAAAAAAGGTAAGGCAACTTTTTGCTATGGAGGACTAAATGTGCCATAATATGAAATAAATAAATAAATATATAAATAAATATAAAAATAAATATCTAAATAATTAAATACTTAAATATATAAATAAATAAATATATAAATAATTAAATACACATTGCATTTGCATTGTGTACACTTATGCATCGTCCAAATGAAATATACATTTCATTTGGATGGTGTGAAGTTGTGCGTCATCTAAATGCAATGGGGCGGGACCTCACCCATTTGATAGAGCTGTCCACATTGGACTGTGAGTTTTATGCTTGGAACACTGTGATTGGACACTTGAGAAGAAACCATCAGATGAGGCTGTCAATCATGTAGCACACGAACGAGTTTCAGTGCGCCCTGGTCGCTATAGATACAGAATTGGGTCGCTTTGAGAACTATTTACCAAGAGAATTTATGTTGTTAGCATGTGGCCTGTTTTCAGTTAGGCTACTTTCATTGTGACAAGTGTGTAATCAGGTGTAGGACTGGTAAAGTGGGTGTGTCTTGTTTGTGCCAGGCTGCCAGCACCGATCTATAGCTCAATAGTAGGCGTAAGCCTTTAGAAGGTATGAAAAATACAGATTTCACCGTAGCAATGTTTTTTAGTTGCGATAGAATAAATAGACGCAAGGTGTTAAACATAGGGACCAGGTCCGGACAGGCTGGACAAAACAGACACAAC
>JACXGI010012184.1:8249-23412 GCA_016801175.1 Esox masquinongy | reverse complement strand
TCTAATTTTCTGAGATACTGAATTTGGGGTTTTCATTAGTTGTCAGTTATAATCATCAACATTAAAAGGAATAAACACTTGAAATATATCAGTCTGTGTGGAATGAATGTATACATTATACAAGTTTCACTTTTTGAATGGCATTACTGAAATAAATCAACTTTTTGATGATATTCTAATTATATGACCAGCACCTGTACATGCGCAGCACTTTGCTTCCTAACAACAAATTATACATTTTTTGGATTACATTTCACAATAAATCTACAAAATGCCAAAGCAAAAGCAGATTTTTATCAAAAGCGGAATATACGAAAAAAAAATCACGCTGACATACAACCCCGTTTCCCAAAAAATTGGGACGCTGCGTAAATGCAAATAAAAACAGAATGCAATGATGTGCAGATCATTTATCCCTAAATTTTATTGAAAATACTACAAAGACAACATATCAAATGTTAAAACTGAGAGATCTATGTATTTTTGGAAAAATGCATGCTCATTTTGAGTTTAATGCCAGCAACACGTTTCAAAGACATTGGGGCAGGGGCATTTTTACGACTGTGTTTCATTGCCTCTTTAAACCAGACTAAGTGTTTGGGAACTGAGGAGACCAATTGCTGTAGTTTTGAAAGTTAAATGTATTCCCATTCTTGCTTGATATAGTATTACAGCTGCTCAACAGTTCAGGGTCTTCTTTGTCGTATTTTTCGTTTCATTATGCGCCAAATGTTTTCAGTAGGGAACTGGTCTGGACTGCAGGTAGGCCAGTTTAGACTCTTTTACGACAGAGCCATGCTGTGATACGTGCAGAATGTGGTATGTAATTGTCTTGCTGAAATAAGCAACGCCTTTCCTGAAAAACACAGTCTGGATGGCAGCATATGTTACACCAAAACCTGTATATATAGTTCAGCATTAATTGTGCCTTCACAGATGTGCAAGTCACCCATGACACGTCCACCAAAGAACCCCCATTCCATCACGGATGCTGGCTTTGCTGGCTGAAATCTTATGTGTGGAATTTGAACAATAACTTAAGATAGCCTACCGGATATTCAATCCTGAAAATTATATCAATTATACCAATGTTAAAATGTTGCTATCAAGCGGCAGAAAACAAGTCAAATTGTATCTGTCCAGTATTCCTTAATCCAACAACATATGACAAAGGCATTAAATTTCACTTAATGTTAACACATGATATTGGCAGAAGCCACTTTGTTCACGATAATGAAATCTAGGATAAACCTATGAACTGTCATGCTGTGTCTGTTGTTGATTATGTTGATTATAAACGAAATAAGAATGTATTTGAAAAAACTATGTTGAAACACTCTAAGATCTTTTAACATACTAAAGACAGTTCAAATGACATAATAACCTACTAATAACCCAATGTTTCACATTCATCCTGTCAGTTTGTCAGGCAAATCATTTTTTTTAATTTGGCTCAGCTAGTTCTCATAAAGAAAAAAAAAACCTAGTTCATATTATTTATTAATACTAGCTTGAGCTAAAATAATAGTATGTATTTGGCCTGGCTGTGTTGAGATAGGCTGCATTTGGCTTGACTGGGCTAAGCTGGGCTGAGCTGTCCCTTTTGACCGTACTCTATGTAAAATATTGTTTCAATAACTAATTAATTAATTGATATGTTAAAACATTCAGCTAAATTAAATTAATTCAATGTACATGATGAAATATGAGAATAATCAGAGTTAACTAAGCCAATATGTCTACAATTTCCCCATTAGCTATGTTATCATGCCCATGATCTACTATTAGATTCTGAAAAATTATTTTAGCTACAGTAGCTTACCAAGCCATCAGTCTCATGAACACACACATTCATGCTCAAATTAAATGAAATCAATCAAGTCACAAACTTGCAGTACATCCTAGTTATTACTCGTCATCACTGGTTGGGCAAGCAGGTTGGTAAAGTGAGCTATGAATAACTAGTTTAGCTAAATAATTGTAGCTGTTAGTTCAGCTAGTAGCAGCTAATTTGGCTTCAATATCGCCCAGCTAGCAAGCAAATAATGTTGGCAAAATTACTCTTCTTAAGGTGTCTAATAAATGCAACGTTTAATAGAGGATCAGCTAATATTGTACTATAAGCAATTATAGAGAGATCAACATCAAGCACTTCATGTACATACAGGATTTTTATTCATTTATTGTAGTTGTTTTCAGTCAGAACGCAATCATGTTAACTGTGTATGTTCGGTTTGCTGCCTTCAGCTCCGTGTGTGCGCGAGCAGCACGACCACCACCTGCTGATGCATCACACCTGTGATGCCGACTCACTAATCCAGGCTACCCCGACCGCAGCCAAGGGCCAACGAATAAATAAATTATTCTCCAAATTATAAAGCGTCCTTGAAGACCAATAATTTTCACAGTCATTATTGATGATTTTAATGAGCGTTGAAATGCATTTTTGTGGGACCCCCAAACTCCCCTATTGTTAGAAATCAGCCGGTTCGTATAGTGGTAGAAATAATGATCATGTACCTGGTCGTTAAGGGGGAGAGTAATTCAATTATTTATTTCAGCATTTGAAAGTCTGTTGTTCATGATGTTACAGACTCGATATTCGGTCTTACAAACGTGATCTCATCTAACTCAATCTCAAAGAAACTTCCGGTTGTCCCCTTTATAGATATCGCAACCCAGAATACACATCACAGTACTGTAAGCCCATTGGCTGATTACTATTGCACTTTGAACATGACTTCCTGTATACGGATAAACGGATGTTCTGCTGTAAACTAAACATAACAAGCATACATTCACACTTCAACACTATACACTTATGTTTCAGCCCCCCCCCCCAGCGCCCCTCTTTTCGAACCCTGGGGCTGATGACAAGCTGGATGGTCCCTCTCCTCAAATTGCCACAGAAACTGATGATCTTGTACAATGCTGTGGACAACTCCCTTTACAGAAAAGTTTATAAAAAACTGTAACTAACCAAAATAGAAAGAAGAGTGGGAAGCCCCGGTGCACAACTGAACAAAAGGACAAATATATTTGAGTGTTCAATTTGAGAAAGAGATGCCTCATAGGTCCGCTAATGGACCTGTGAGGCATAGAGATACAGCTATTTATCCCAACAGCAGACACATTTAAAAACACTCATGATTAGCATTACCTTGGCTAACACAATGAACACAAATGACAGGAACTGTCCCACTTAACAAATGAAAAATTACTGAATGGATTGTACGTTGCCGTCTGCTGTTGTCAGTTGTGCAACACGGACAAACATTCTATAATGTTCTTGTAAAGTTTGATCCATAATCTGTACCGTACAATAAAGCATATCAGACTGTTCATCCCTTTATGAGGAACAAGGGAAAAACACTGCAGATACGTGTCCACAATATCATGCATTTAGTTACATTCCAGTTCACTCAGAGGTTCACACCTCTCCAGGTGAGCACAGGAGGGTGGGGCTGATGACCCACACCTAATGTTCCAGATCTTTAGAGAAGCAAATGTTATGCATGACACCTGATTAACATTACCAAGGGTCTGTTGGAGCCTTGGTGTGGTCAGAGGTTCCTCTTCATTGAATACACTCCCACTCTTCCTCAACAGACATTTCTCATGACACTACAGCATTACAATAACAAAATCCTATCAAGATGACAGAGCTTTGAAAGAGTCACATTGGTTTGTTCAGATTAAAATTAATTGGGGGCAACAACTTAAAAAATACTCAAGGATAAGCTCCAAGAAATTGAGAAGATTTTAATGAATTAATAATGCAATTAATTCCATACAATGAGTATGACTTGCAGAATAAACTAGTAGATTCAAGTTTGGGATTACCCTTACATCAGGAATTGGCAACTTGATTTGGCTTCAGGAAAAGCAATGTATTAGCACAATTTTAGGGACTGGCCTGCGCTAAAAATGTAATTATTGAATAATAAATAATTAAAAGTGCTTAGATAAAAACTGCATGGTTTTAAAAAAATATATATTTTCTAAAAGCAAATTGCTAAAAAAAAGAAATTGCTGTATTTTTGTTCTACTTAATTGTCCTTAACATATAGAAAGCCATAGCTAAGCCTTATATTTTCATAGAGGTTAAACAAAATATAAACATTTGCTTCAGAGTTGCATCTTTTACAAACTCAAAACAGACAGTTTGATGTTGGAGTAGATGGTAACTTTATTTGAGGATTTGGCTGTTGACAAGTTTATGGTTGGAATTCCATATTTTATGGAATTCTTAAAATCAAAATGGATTTAATCAGGAGTAAAAAATAAAATCAACAAATTGTTCTAAATTAATGACAAATACAAAACAGAAAATAATTGATTGATGTGAAGGGTCCCTGGTGATGCTGCACGCCCTACGCAGACTCCGCTTGCGCAGGAGATCTTCAAATGCCTGGGAGCTGGGTACCTGTGATGTGCTAGGCAGATTTCATCACCCGCTGTAGGGCCTTCCGGTCGGCTACGGAGCAACCACCAAACCACACTGTGGCGCAGTTGGTCAGAATGCTCTCGATTGTGCAGCGGTAGAAGTTCACAAGGATCTTGGATGACAGACGGGCCTTCTTCAGCCTCCTCAAGAAGTACAGGCACTGCCGCACATTTTTGACCAAGGCTGAGGTGTTGAGGGACCAGGAGAGGTCCTCAGAGATGTGGAATTTGAAGCTGGGCACACGCTCCACCTCAGTGCCATCAATGAGAACTGGGGCGTGACTGCAGCCTTTAGACTTCCTGTAATCCACAATGAGCTCCTTGGTTTTCTTTGCATTGAGAGCCAGGTTGTTATCAGTGCACCATGCCGCCAGGCACTTGACCTCCTCCCTGTAGGCGGACTCGTTATTGTCACTGATCAGGCCTACCAGCGTGGTGTCATCTGCAAACTTGGCAATGATGTTGGAGCTGTGTACAGGAATGCAGTCGTGGGTGAAGAGGGCGTACAGGAGGGGGCTCAGCACACAGCCTTGTGGAACACCAGTGTTCAGGATCTGGGTGGAGGAGGTAAAGTTGTCTAACCTGACAGACTGGGGTCTGTTGGTTAGGAAGTCCAAAGTCCAGTTACAGAGAGAGAGGCTGATCCCTAGGTCATGGAGTTTGTTGACCAGCCTAGATGGGATGACCGTGTTGAATGCTGAGCTAAAGTCCATGAACAGCATAGATATATGCACCTTTGGTAGTAATTACATAAAAGTGGTAGTAATTACAGCCATGAGTCTTTTTGGATAAGTCTCTACCAGCTTTCCACATTTGCACACATCAATTCTTGTCAAGCTCCGTCAAGTTAAGTGTAGACCTTTGTTGAACAGCAATATTCAACTCTTTCCACATTTCCAAATCTCAATTGGATTTAAGTCCCGGCTTTGACTGGGCCACTTCAGGACATTACCCTTTTTAGGCATAGTGTTTAGGCCAAAATGCTCTTTTAATGTCTCAACAGAGCAGAATCTTCTTCCACTTAGTCTCAGATGCCCTAATTATGTGACTTTTAAAGGCAATTGGTTGCACCACAGGTCATTCAGGTTTGCAATAGCAAAGAGAGTGAATACTGAATTTTGTAATTAATTTACAAAACTTTGACATTATGGACTTTTCTTTAGTTAATCAATGGCAAAACTCCTAATTAAATCTATTTTGATTTCATGTGGTAATACAAAATGTGGAAAAGTCCAAGTGGGTGAGTACTTTTTTATGAGCCACTGTAATTGCGTCTGTCACACCAGTAGGCATATGCCTCTTATTTCTAAAACAGGAAGAAATACTTTCAAAAGACCCTGCTGGTTGTTAATGAAGTGAATTGTTTAAATAAATTAAGCCTACACAAATTACCTTCAGCTCCATTTGCTGTCCACATCCGTTTGATGATGCTAGAGCTTCTGCTTCACATATTAGCACTAACATTGTAAAGCTGTCTGCTACTTGCCTTATTAGTTCATTGTCTCCTGCACTTTTGCTGTTCATGAACTGAAATTTAAATGGTTATTCCAGGGACAAAACCTTTGGATCATTTTGCATCACAGCTATAAGATGAAAATAAAAATATTTTTCCATGATCCTTACTGTTTCTAAAGATGATGTTGATCTTTTGTTCTTTGAGCTTGCCTTCCACAGCAAAAGAATGTTGTGTTCAATACATTGCTTCTAGTGGCAAATAACTTTCACTGCAACTCATTTTGTTTACACTTCCAGAAACACAACATGAAAATAAACATAAACCACCAAGAACAGGGAATATGTAGCGTTATGCTGGATGTCTGCCCTTTCATCACTTCGTCCTCTGCACCAACACATTACTCCATCCCTCCTTCAGATTTTTACAATTCCACTCACCCTCTGATGGCAATAAGTGCACCTGTTAGGCAGCTGTCTGTGCAGAATAGAACGGTGAGTAGCTTTTGTGACATTGATAAGAAGAGGCAAGGTGGAGGGAAGTCTCCTGACCCCCTCCTGACCCCACACTTTACCTCCAGTTCACCTTCCCTTTGGGAAGAAACAGGAGATATTAATGCTACAGCATATGATATATTAATAATAAGTCACCTCTTGTCTCCAGGTACTCAAGAGCTTCAAGGGGAATGAAACGGTGATGTTGCCCTTGGGGATTTTTTGTTTGTAATGTAAACATTCAGTAGCTGTGTATGTGAATGCTACTATCAAACTATTATATTCCAGCTTGTGCAGATAGTAACCAGATGTGTCACAGAGATGGATAGCGAAAGCATCCTCATATCGGCCTCATTATGGTGTTTATTGAGACAAAATTAGAACTTGTACATTTTCTACTACACAAGTATAATTAATTGCCTCAACCCAGGACTGGTTTTCCTAGGTTTTCCACCTGGAGTACTCCTATTGAATTTGAAAAACATTATAGAAATAGAACGAATAGAAGAGGCCCTTATATTAAGGGCACAATAAGTGCAAAATGATATCATTAATTTATCAAGTTTGGATTTTATCTCTAAAATTATAATTTTTACCCTTTCACATATTTTTATCTCTAAAAATAATGTTTACCGTTTCACATTTTGCATCAGATTTTTTGTCTAAATTAAAGCAGCATTGTCCTAGAATGTAGCCTATATGAAATCTCACTCATGTGGTGAGTAATGTTTATTTCTTGAACAAGAAATGACCAAATTCTAAAACAATAGATCTGTGACTCATTTAAATAATTCTTAAGTTCTTTGATTAGCAAGCAATGGTTGTAAAATTTTGCTAAGATGTATTGTGCAGCAATGAACAGTATTTAGGATGTTTCACTATGTCCAAACCGCTTGCATAGTGATCTAAGCTAGCAACTCTGTCACAGCTTCTTTGTATAAAATGAAAAGGATGGGTCTAAACATTGTAGCACATGCAAAGATACATAAACTATATCAGTGCTAGCCAGCTACTGTTCATTTGTTAGTAACTGCTAACTAACAATGCTGAGCTTTCATGAAACCAGCTGTCTGTTGCAATGATGCCATAGCTACTAATACAGTAAAATAATGTTGGTAGATTGCTCTGGCTGTTAGCTGCTGCTGTATACAGCTAATCGAAAGCAGTATGGAGATCAGTTGACCTACAGACTACTTTCTGATAACACTTGCCTAGATTTAGGGGATGCTAACTACTCGCTCAGCAGTAGTTACTTTTGTCTGTAACAATTAGAGAGGGGAGGATAGCTTTCCAAGTAAAGAAGAGGCATGCAAATCTGCCAGGAGGAGTGAGATTCACGGGTGGCTGTTGACACAAAAACAATGTTTCAAAGATAGCCTCGCTGTCTTTGTCTGACTTAAACACATTCCACTGAATTGTTTTATTGATCATTCATAGCAAAATAATTAGTAAACAAAATGACGTAGCTGATTTACATAATGACACTTACTGAGTGTGGCTAATTAATGATTAATTTTATCAAAAAGGCAAAATGTAGGTAGATAAATTCTGAAAACGATTGGGGGGTGGCAGCAGTGAATTGGATAATACATTCCATTGTACAACAAAACTTGGAAAAACCCCATTGTTCTTCGCAAACATCACTCCTTATCAACATCAACTCACTTCTGCAGGTTGATTCTCTACAACATTCGTAGATTACGACCTCAGCTCACACAGGGAGCCGTGTAGGTACTAGTCCTTGTCATCTCTCATCGGGACTACTGTAATTTGGTATATAGCTTAATTTTGCTCTCAAACCCGTGTTTACCCAAAACGTCACATCCTGTCTGGTGGTCAACTGTTCCCAAGTCCTCCAGTGTCACCCTGGTATTCCACAGACTTCCCTGGCATCCAGTTGACACTGTAAGCAAACAGCAGTGGGTAAAGTGAGGCATCAGTGATGGTTTTGGGATGGGACAGGACTAGGAACTCAAACAGTTTCATGTTGATAAGTTCAGTGCTACATGTTTTCATGTTTGAAACAGGGTGGAACAGCTTATTGTTCAAGTGACATTTAATGTCAGGAGTGAGCAGGCCTCCACAGTGCTTAAAGGGGCACTGTGTAGAATCCAGCCTCTAAACAATAACACAACATGTCTCGTTGTCTTCTTCCCTCACCGAACAAAATTGATATAGTATTTACTAGTCCAGGGTGGTTTAGGGTGGGAAGGATAGTACTGTGAGTGTGTAAAGTTAGTAGAAGGAGATTACAAGTCAATGCAAACTGATAGACGGACCAATGAGAAAATTTAAGTGGGGTATATGTCACCTTGATTAATTTTGCAGAAAAAGATAATTTAATACATTAACTGAAAACATTAACTACAGATATCTGCTGGTCATTTATGCTAGTTTTTATGCTAGTAGTACAGTAAAAATCTTACACATTGCCCCCTTGAGTGTGACTGGAAACATCCTGTCTGTCCCTTGTTTGACATGAGAACAACTGTATATCTACTGCATAGCACTGTCTGCAGAGGTTTCAGTTCTGCATCTCAGATGCAGAACTTTACTTCCTCTTAGGGCTGATGTGGCATTCTATTTTGTCTCGACTTCACCATCTTTTTGTACTCTGGAGAAAAACACTATCAGCAGGGGAATTTGTGTGGTTGTTGTTAGTCCCAGTCCTCTAGCATATCCTAAGCTTATAATCATGTGTGCCCAGGTGTTGGGAAGTTGCCTCATACAACGGAATACTGAGTTTAGCATACACACTCTAATATGCAATTTAAACAATAATTCATCTATTGGTGCTGACATTTCACAGCCAATTCTTTAGAAATACCAGGAAAAAGAATGGGAAAACTCCCCAAGATTTGGATTGCTGTAACAGTACATTTTATTCAGAGAAAATTCAAATTGAGTTTACTTATGCATAGTATTCTCCTTGAGCAGAGATAAATTGGTAGAGAGGTAAGAATGTCTCCACCATTTTATTTTCTGTTAACCAAACTTACAGGACTAGGAGCATGGTCAGAAAGAAAGGCTGTTATGAATTAAAGGCAAAACCTCAAACCCTCAATGGCTGATGCTGCCAAAAGATATTACATGAATATCAAAGTTTTATTTCCATACATACAGTAGATATGGGAAGTAAATTATCATAATTTGTATTTCAATGGTGTGAAATACAGTCAAGTGTTTTAAGATCTACAATTAAAAAACAATGTGTAAATAAATAAAAATCTTTACTAATCATATAATTTTAAGGAAAGTGGGATCAAGTTGTTCTCTATTATAACCAAATTAGCACAGCATTGTACTTTCTTTTGCAAAACAGTAAATTGTCATTGCTTTCAATGATGAGCATATTTTGTCCAACCAGTGAACACAATTCTATGCATAAAACACAAAACTGAGTAAATTATGAAAAACAAAAATAAAGCATATTGTCTGAGCTGATCCCAACTTGCAAACATTTTCTGCACATGTACAAAACGTCTTTGCACGATCGTTGAATCAGCAATCAGTCCTTATTCATGCATGAAATAGGTCACCTATGAGTTGCTATTTGCATGAATGGACCAAGCAAGGGTGAGGGAAGAGAGGTTCAGATGCGTGGAAATTCCAAGAATTTTGAAAGTTTCTTCAAGTGCAGCGGCAAAAACCTTGACCAATTGAAACTGGCTGTCATGAGCACCGCCACAAGAAAGGAAGACCCAGAGTAAACACTGCTGCAAAGTTAATTATAGTTACCAGCCTTAGAAATTTGCCACCAACTGCACATCAGATTGCAGCCCAAATGCTTCACAAAGTTAAAGTTAAGTAAAAGACATCTCATCATCAACTGTTCAGAGAAATTGACTGCGCCAATTTTATTTTCCGAATTACAACAGAGAAACCACTACTGAAGAAGATATTTGCTTGGGCCAGGAAACACAAGAAATGGACATTAGACTAGTGAAAATCTAACCTTTGGTCTAAGTCCAAATTTTGGACTTTTGGTTCCAACCATAGTGTTGTTATTAGATGCAGGGTGTGTGAATGGATGATCTCGTTGTGTGATTCCCACCGTGATGCATGGAGGAGGAAGTGTGATGGTGTCGGGGTGCTTTACTGGTGACAATGTGGGGACAATACTTGTTATTTATTTAGAATTCAAGGCACACTCAACCGACATAGCTACCATAGCATTTTGGATTGATAGGCCATCCCACCTGGTTTGCAATTAGTGGGACTGTTATTTGTTTATTCAATGGACAATGACCCAAGACACACCTCCAGGCTGTGTAAGGGCTATTTGACCAATAAGGAAAATGAGGGTGCTGAATCAGATGACCTGGCCTCTACAATCACCCAACCTCAACCCAGTTGAGATGGTTTTGGATGAGTTTGACCGCAAAGTGAAGGAAAAACTGCCACCAAGTGCTCAGCATATGTGGGAACTCTTTCAAGATTGTTTGAAAATCATTCCAGGTAACTACCTCTTGAAGCTCGTTGAGAGAATGCCAAGAGTGTGTCAAGCTGTCATCAATTGTCAGTGTGTCATGCTGCTACCATTATCTCTGGAGCTCAAAAGCATATATAACCCTTTTTCCAAAAATGTTGTGACACTGCGTAAAATGCACATAAAAACGGAATGCAATGATGTGCAAATAATTTACATGTGCTACTGAAAACAGTACAAAGACAACATATCAAATGTTGAAACTGACAAATGTTACTGTTTTTGGAAAATGTTTTCAATAGGGGACAGGTCTGGACTGCAGGCAGACCAGTTTAGCACCTGGACTCTTGCTACGGAGCCATGCTGTTGAAATTTGTGCCGAATGTGGTTTGGCATTGTCTAACTTCAATAAGCAAGGCTTATTTCTGAAAAAGACGTTGTCTGGATGGCAGCATATACACCGATCAGCCATAGCATTATGACCACCTGCCTAATTTTGTGTAGGTCGCCCTTTTGCCACCAAAACAGCCCTGACCCATCGAGGCAATGGACTACACTAGAACTCTGAAGGTGTGCTGTGGTATTTGGCACCAAGATGTTAGCAGCAGATCCTTTAAGTCCTGTAAGCTGCGTGGTGGGGCCTCCATGGATCGGACCTGTTTGTCCAGCATATCCCACAGATGCTCGATTGGATTGAGATCTGGGGAATTTGGAGGTCAAGTCAACACCTTGAACTTGTTGTTGTGTTCCTCAAACCATTCCTGAACCATTTTTGCTTTGTGGCAGGGCTGAAAGTGGCCAATGCCATCAGGGAATACCGTTGCCATGAAAGGGTGCACATGGTCTGCAACAATGCTGAGGTAGGTGGTATGTGTTAAAGTAACATCCACATGAATGGCAGGACCCAAGGTTTCCCAGCAGAACATTGCCCAAAGCATCACACTGCCTCCGCTGGCTTGCCTTCTTTCCATAGTGCGTCCTGGTGCCATGTGTTCTCCAGGTAAGCGTCGCACACGCACCCGGCCATCCATGTGATGTAAAAAGAAATGTGATTCATCAGACCAGGCCACCTTCCTCCATTGCTCTGTGGTTCAGTTCTGATGCTCATGTGCCCATTGTAGGCGCTTTTGGCAGTGGACAGGGGTCAGCATGGGCACCCTGACACCCGGTCTGTGGCTACGCAGCCCCATACGCAACAAACTGCGATGCACTGTGTGTTCTGACACCTTTCTGTAAGTACCAACATTTTCAGCGATTTGAGCTACAATAGCTCGTCTGTTGGATCGGACCACACGGGCCAGCTTTCGCTCCCCACGTGCATCAATGAGCCTTGGCCGCCTATGACCCTGTCGACGGTTCACCGCTTTTCCTTCCTTGGACCACTTTTGATAGGTACTGATCACTGCAGACCGGAAACACCCCGCAAGGGCTGCAGTTTTGGAGATGCTCTGACCCACTCATCTAGCCATCACAATTTGGCCCTTGTCAAAGTCGCTCAGATTCTTACGCTTGCCCATTTTTCCTGCTTCTAACACAACTTTGAGGACAGAATGTTCACTTGCTGCCTAATATGTCCCACCCACTGACAGGTGCCAAGATAACAAGATTAACAATGTTATTCACTTCACCTGTCAGTCATAATGTTATGGCTGATCAGTGTATATTGCTCCAAAACCTGTATAAATTGTTCAGCACTAATGGTGCCTTCACAGATGTGCTAGTCACCCATGCCATGTGCACTAACGCACCCCCATACCATTACGTATGCTGGCTTTTTAACTGTACGCTGATAAGAAGCCGGATGGTTCCTCTTTTAACTTGCATTTGTGGATTCAGTGACGTACTGTGTTCACAGACAACGCTTTTCGGAAGTGTTCCTGAGCTCATGCAGTTATGCCCACTAATCGTGTCTGTTTTTAATGCAGTGCCGCCTGAGGGCCTGAAAATAACGGCCATCCAATATTGGTTTTAGGCCTTGTTCCGTGCATACTCTTTTTATGCACAATCATGTTACTGACCTGATGCCAATAAACCTAATTAGTTGTGAGATGTTCCCCAAGGTTTTTTTTAGCATTACACAACTTTTCCAGTCTTTTGTTGCTGCTGCACCAGCTAACGTTTTGCTAGCATCAAATTGAAAGTGGGCAAATATTTTTCAAGAAACAATAACAATTCTCATTTGACATGTTGTCTTTCTGCTATTTTCTATTGAATATAGGGTTTAAATGATTTGCACATCACTGCATTCTGTTTTTCTTTACATTTTACACAGCGTCCCAACTTTTTTGGAAACAGGGTTGTTTATATTATCATCTCTTGCTAAAATATTGGAGGCATTGGTAAATAAACAGTTACGTTCCTTTTAATCCGAAAATTGTATGTTGAACAAATTTCTATCTGGTTTTACACCTGGGCACAGTACTATCACAGCAACTACACAGGCTGTAAATTAGATTGTTCAAGCCCCAGATCAGAAATTAAGCTGTTGCTCAGTTTGTTGACCTGTCAAAGGCATTCAGTGCAGTAAATCACTCAGTCTTATTGAAAAAGCTGTCTTCATTAGGCCTGGCCAAGGACACTTTCCTCTGGTTTCAAAATGTCTTTAGAAAGTCAAAACACAGGCTGTTGTAGCTGAAGGAATGAAATCTACATTTCTTGTAGTACACAATGGAGTTCCTCAATTTTGGCTTCTAGATTTTCAGTCCTATGATGTTGTTTACTCTATATATTACTGAAATCTGTATCTCTTTACCGGTGCACAGGAGCGGCAGCTGGAATCATCAGGTTTCTTCTTGATCTGCAACACAACCAGGACTTTGGACAGGGAGAGCTACAAGACTTTGGACTTCAGGAGAAACCCAGCTGCCCTCCCCCCATCGCCCTGGGTGGCTGCCTAGTCAACTCTGTAGAATCCTTTCACTTTCTGGGCACCACAATCGCCCAGGACCTCAAGTGGGAGCTGCAAAAGTTCAATCTGCCAAAGACTATGATTGTGCACTTCTACACTGCCATCATGAAGTCCATCCTGACCTCCTCCATCATCGTCTGGTACGCTGCAGCCACTGCCAAGAGCAAGGGCAGGATGCAGCGCATCATCCGCTTTGTAGAGAGGGTGATCGGCTGCAATCTGCCATCTCTACAAGACCTACACACTTCCAGGACGCGGAGGTAAGTAGCAGAGATTGGGGCTGATCCCTTTCACCCTGTCACGCCCTCCACATCCACCTCCTCTTAGTCTGTGCCAAGCCCTCCCTCTCTCCTGTTTGTGTCTCTGTCTGTGTGTCATGGCTCCGGGCTCCTGTGATCCAGTTCCTGGTTTCCACTACACCTCCTCAAATCTCCACACCTGCGGTTCATCTCCTCATCGGCTTGCTGTTAAATACATTGGTTTTCCTTCCACTCATCGCCAGATCGTTGTTGTTCACTACCTGTGCCTGGTACTCCTGAGGTGCTCCAAATCTGTCAGATTGCGAGGACATCTGTGCACAGCTCTCTTCAGATCACCCCACAGATGTTCAATTGGATTCAGGTCTGGGCTCTGGCTGGGCCATTCCAAAACGTTAATCTTCTTCTGGTGAAGCCATGCTTTTGTGGATTTGGATGTGTGCTTTGGGTGGTTGTCGTGCTGAAAGGTGAACTTCCTCTTCATCTTCAGCTTTCTAACGGACACCTAAAGGTTTTGTGCCAAAATTGCCTGGTATTTGGAACTGTTCATAATTCCCTCCACCCTGACTAAGGCCCTGGTTCCAGCTGAAGAAAAACAGCCCCAAAGCATGATGCTGCCACCACCATGCTTCACTTTGGGTATGGTGTTCTTTGGGTGATGTGCAGTGTTGTTTTTGCACCAAACATACCTTTTGGAATTATGGCCAAGAAGTTCAACCTTGGTTTCATCAGACCATAACACATTTTCCCACATGCTTTTGGGGGACTTGATGTTTGTTTTTGCAAACTTCAGCCGGGCTTGGATGTTTTTCTATATATGAAAAGGCGTCCGTCTTGCCACCCTACCCCATAGCCCATTCATATGAAAAATACGGGAGATTGTTGTCACATGTAGCACACAGCCAGTACTTGCCAGAAATTCCTGCAGTTCCTTTAATGTTGCTGTAGGCCTCTTGGAAGCCTCCCTGACCAGTTTCCTTCTCGTCTTTTCATCAATTTTGGAGGGACGTCCAATTCTTGGTAATGTCTCTGTTGTGCCATATTTTCTCCACTTGATGATGACTGTCTTCACTGTGTTCCATGGTATATCTAATGCTTTGGAAATTCTTTTGTACCCTTCTCCTGACTGATATCTTTCAACAATGAGATCCCTCTGATGCTTTGGAAGCTCTCTGC
>JACXGI010012183.1:0-23338 GCA_016801175.1 Esox masquinongy | reverse complement strand
CTCATTCACGACACAGCTGTCGGCTTGCACTAAAAATACACGTTTGCCTGGAACAGAACATGCCTCATACTGTCTTTGCCTTGATGTCTGTTGTAGGTCTCTCTGACTAGTATCTACCACAAATATGACAGTATGATGACGATTCATGATTTTACGATGCAATTTTCGTAAGACACCCGCTTGTCTCAGCCAATGACAGCCTGGTTTTAGCCCAACCAAAAGCTTACGCCCAATCAACAACCGGTTGGAAAGTAATGATCAGCAGCAGTGGCGTAGAGGCCGTTCTGAACGTATTGCGAACGTGGCCTGACATGAGGGAGTTTGCAGAGCCAGGGGCTGTTTGATGACAGGGTTGTTTCAGGCACATCCTGGGTGACCTGGCGAGCGGGTGGACTGATCAGATAGTGCTGACTCACCAGAGATTCACTCCCCTCAGGCTCCCACACACATTTCCAATGAGGTGAATAAAACTCATGCACACACACACACGCACACACAAGCCCAGTAAAAGACAACCAAACACAAACTGGCAACCTGGCCAAGATGCTGTTTTGATAGGGCGCTTGGTTTGGATGGGGGTCGAAGGTCATAGTGGGTGAAGAATAAGGTTGTGGTTGAAATAGCACCCTAATCCCTAGAAGTAGTGTGTTATATTCAGAATAGGGGGCATTTCAGATGTAGTGAACAGTGTGTATGTTTGCATGTGTGTGTGTTTGTATGTGGGTGTGTGTGTGTATGTTTCATAAGTGTAGTGTACAGAATGACTAAACAGCTGGGAGTAGGAGTAATGATTTTAGTGGAGTAGAAGGATTAGTGGTCTGTTCTGTGTGTGTCTGTGTGTGTGTGTGTATGCGCTCGCATGCATGATGCTTACCAGCTAGGGAGGTATGGTATCCATTATAGTATTTGGAGAATAAAAAAATACTATGTTTCATAATTAAATCCAGGGTGGGTCCCACTGGAACAGAGTGTGTGTGTTTTGGGGGTAGGGTAAGCTCTTCTCTGGCTCTATCCCAGAATGTACTCTACTTCTAGCAGTAGTTATGAGTCCAAGGCCAGACCTTCTAACTGCAGGTCACCTCCTTTCATTTCCAGGTGGGGATCAAAGCCACTCAGGCCTCCACAGTGACGCCTTCTGAAGTCAGTCTGTTTTGGGTCGGGGTTGGAGGGGCAACAAGCTATGGGAGACACTGATATATGTCCCTATAAGTCCCTTGTAAGTCCATCTAAGTCCCTATATGTCCATCTAAGTCCCTATATGTCCATCTAAGTCCCTATATGTCCATCTAATTCCCTATATATCCCCGTAACTCCCTATATATCCATGTAAGTCCCTATATGTCCATGTAAGTCCTTATATTTTCCCGTAAGTCCCTATATATCCCCGTAATTCCCTATATATCCCCGTAATTCTCTATATATCCCCGTAAATCCCTATATATCCCCGTAAATCCCTATATATCCCCGTAATTCCCTATATATCCCCGTAATTCCCTATATATCCCCGTAAGTCCCTATATATCACCGTAACTCCCTATATGTCCATGTAACTCCCTATATGTCCATGTAAGTCCCTATATATCACCGTAACTCCCTATATGTCCATGTAACTCCCTATATGTCCATGTAAGTCCCTATATATCACCGTAACTCCCTATATGTCCATGAAACTCCCTAAATGTCCATGTAAGTCTCTATATATCCACGTAAGTCCCTATATGTCCATGTAACTCCCTATATGTCCAATTAAGTCAAGTGCATTCTTCCTTGGCCAGCCGACTCCTGACACTTGGTTTAATTTGACTTGTCTCCGGTCTCAGTCCATGACACCTCCTGGCAGCTACAAAGGGCCATAGGTAACATTATCACTGGTGCCCTGGTACAGCTGTTCATGCGGGCACTTACATATGAAATATGCACAAACACACACACTCACACACACACACACGCAGGTGGCCTAGCGGTTTAGTGTCTGACGGGTGTCACTGAGAGATCTTATACTGAACCTCGTGCCGGCCAGCTGACAGATCTGTGGCAGCTCTTTGTACCTCTCCAATATCAGTGGTTTGGGTTAAAAGAGGACAGGACATTTTGTTTGACCTTAATAATATAATAATTTAAAGCTCATACATGCTGAAAAACACACCCTCACCCTCACTAATGCAGACACACACAAATGCTGATGAATATATGAACCCTCACTCCACCTCTGACACTTCATCTATGACACTCCACCTAATACTGGTTGCCATGACACTCCACCTATGACTGGTTACCATGACACTCCACCTATTACACTCATCTATGACTGGTCGCCATTACACTCCACCTATGACACTCCACCTATAACTGGTCATCCTGACACTCCACCTATGACACTCCACCTATGACTGGTCGCCATGACACTCCACCTATGACACTCATCTATGACTGGTCGCCATTACACTCCACCTATGACACTCCACCTATGACAGGTCGCCATGACACTCCACCTATGACACTCCACCTATGACAGGTCGCCATGACACTCCACCTATGACACTCCACCTATGACAGGTCGCCATGACACTCCACCTATGACACTCCATCTATGACTGGTCGCCATGACACCACCTATGACACTCATCTATGACTGGTCGCCATGACACTCCACCTATGACACTCCACTTATGACACTCCACCTATGACAGGTCGCCATGACACTCCATCTATGACTGGTCGCCATGACACTCCACCTATGACAGGTCGCCAATGACACTCCATCTGTTCTGTCCTGTCTATCTTTTTTTAATACACAGGCACCCACACAACCATACTCAGGAATCCAGTGAAAACCATCTAGAGCTGTGCCAGTATTAACACACAGCATTAGTGTAGTTATTTGCCTCCGGGGTCTCCACCACCAGTACCTCGCTCTCTCTTTCACTTTCTCTCTCGTTCTCTCCCTGGCTTTTTCTGTTTCTCTCCCTCTCTTCATATTTCCACTCCCTGTGGCGTTCTCACATGAGGTTTTGCTACACCAATAGCTGGGTGATTAGAAGGTTGGATGGCTGTTTTGGGAAGTTGGAGGTTTTTGCGACTGGGTCATTTCAGAGCTGGCAGCCTTCTTGGAGGGATTTGTGCTTTGTGTTTCTCACTGTCTCACACACACACACATACACACACACACAAAAAAACACATATCTGGTTTTGATATCAAATTGAGGACCGGAAATGTATTACCATATAAAGTGTTTTCCATAGCCACACGTCCCCACACATGTCCCTCCACACACATCCCTGCACACGTCTACACACGTCCTCACACAGGTCCAAACACACATTCTCACACACACGTCCCCCAACACATGTCCCCCAACACATCTCCACACACATCTCCACACACACGTCCCCACACACACGTCCCCACACACACGTCCCCACACACACGTCCCCACACACATGTCCCCACACACACATCCTCACACACGTCCCAACACATGTCCCCCAACACATCTTCACACATGTCCTCACACACACATCTGCACACATGTCCCCACACACACGTACCCTGGCAACTCGGGTTGCTAACGTTGACGAGCCTGTTGAAATCAGACGAGGGGGAGAGTCGTGGGTCCACCCGGAGATTCTCTGCCATTCTGTGGCAAAAAAAAGACAGTTTGTATGTAATCCACTCAGATGTACCTAGTGATGGCCAAATGATGCTTCATTAGCGTTATTTTAGCAGCAGGATATTATGCTGGCAGCAGTCAGATTTTCTTTATCACAATAAGAGCCATCATTGAAATTTATAAGGCAATTTAGTCAACAATTTAGTCTGTAAAAAAGAACAGACACGAACAATATTGGAAGGGACAATATTGGAACGGACATTAATCATAAAATGTACAGACTAGATTGCTAACTATTGACTTATGTATTATTAATGATGGCTTTTATTTTGAAAAAGAAAATCTGAGTTAGCGCTGCTAGCATAATATCCTGCTGCTAGAAGAACGGTAATGAAGCCTCGTCGGGCCATCACTAGATGTACCACTCACTGGCTCAAAGATATCAGCTCAAAGATATCAGCCCATTTCCTTCCTGCCTTTCAGGAAAACAATGACTCGGACAAAGCCCAGGTTGGGATAGGACAAAGATATTCATTTTGGTGTAAAACTTTTGCAGCAACAAAGCCCAGAGAGAAATTGCAGAAATTGAGACAAACTTGGGCAACACAAGCACGACCCAAGCCGAGTCACACCAGGAGAATCTTATGGGCGACTGGTGGGATGCGACAGTCGAGGCCACATGACAGAACAGATTCTTTAGAACTCAAACCAGGCTTGGAGACATTTGTCGGCGTGTTCTGGATGGAGCTCATTGTTTTACAAATAACAGCAACTGTAATTTGTTATCCTAACTGCTTTCAGTGACAACATCCCACAGGGATGCACCCAAAATGGACAGTTAAGCTGACTTTGAAAAATAAAGATGATTGTCACTTGAAAGTGGGGTGACAGTACATGAAAGTTGGGGAACAACCTACACATACAAACTCACAAACTACCTACACATGAATTCAGACTCACAAACTACCAACACATGAATAGAGACTCACAAACTACCTACGCATGAATACAGAATCACAAACTCAAACACATACCAAGCCAATCCATTATTTCCCAGACATCCAACCAAACCTTGTTTAAACATGCGGAACTTCCTGGCGGTCAGCTCTGTAAACACTAAAAATAGTTTCCATGACAACATGGGCCCTGTATTTCAACAAGATGCATTGAGATGCGTGATCTCTGTGTGTAAATGGCAGTGAAGAGTCAGTGAGTATGCAGAGAGTTTAGGAGATTTGGAGTAGTGTGTGTGTGTGTGTGTGTGTGTGTGTGTGTGTGTGTGTGTGTGTGTGTGTGTGTGTGTGCGTGTTTGTATGCGGGCGTGTGATCGTGTCTGTTCAGTAAGTGACAGCAGGGCCTACATCATCACACGCCGTCTACCAGCTGTGATCCAAAGCCACATGTGCTGCCAATTAGGACCAATCAGTGCTCTGTAATCAGGGCCAAGGGGAGGGGCCGGCAGCATGGTTGTGAGGTAGGGGGGTGATTAGTGTGTCAGACTGCGGGAGGAGGTAGGCAGAGAGGGAGGACAAGAATCATATTTCTCTCAGTTTTCTTTTTGCACCTCCCTGATTTTCTTTTTCATTTTTAGTAGAAGAATGGGAAGGAGCTAGACAGAGCATTTTTGTATGCTAATAAGTATTTACTGTTGTTGTTTTTCCCCCTAAAAAAAATATTTTGTCTATGGAGTTACGTGCTGTTTATTTTAATATTAATTAATTTTACGTGCAAATCTGTACGAAAAAATATGGCCTGTCATTACATCATGATTTCATTCGCTGTGAGATTGCCTTTACTTGGGACATGCATCTTAATTTGTGGCCCTTGCTCACCAAAAACACCACAGTTTCCACATAGTTTTTCAAACCGTTGATATAAATTGTGTCTGCATTGAAATGAATCAGTTGTGTAAGGGATGCTGGCTACAGTGACTGGCAGGAATACATCAGAGCATTTTAACTGGGCTCATGTTGAATATTTCTTGATTGCTGTGAGTGTAATATACATTATAGATATTTATAACTAACACATCAAAATCTGGCTGTGGCAGCCCTGCCCATAAAGCTGCATATATATTCCCAGTCTAAATGAAGCCGATGCCTATGAGAAGGTTTATGATCTGTGTCTTTCCAGAGAACGTAAGCCCTCTCCTACAAGGCCACGGTATCCAGAAAAGGCTTTGTGAGGTTTGGGCCAGAACTTTTATTGGCTCTTTTTTGGAGAGCAGCCAAATAACGTCTCGGGAAATTTGGTTGCTCTGTTTATATGCAGAGGGCTTTCAAATTCCCCTTTTTTCTCCCCAAATTACATTTACACTTTTTTCTTAGTGCACGTGCTACTGCTGAGCTCAGCAAAAAGGAACTACTTTTTGATGCGTTGCTGTCGGTTGTTGTGCTGCGCAAGCCAGTGTAAATTGAAGGGTTGGCAGATGGACAGACAGACAGACTGTTTTGGAGGCAATAAATCACCCCATGATAGGTAATAAATCACCCATGATAGAGACAGACAGACAACCGTCAAAGTGTGGTAAGGTTGGCTTGAAAAAATGCGTGTGGGGGGGCAAGAATGTATTACCCTGTTGCATTGTGGGCACATGTGTGTACATCTGGGATTGGAGTGCATTTCTCCCTGACTGGGGGTGGGGTTAGAGGGTGGAGGAGCGTAACTCTGTGGGTAATATGAAGTGAACCACCGCAGGGACATTTGTCCTCCCGCCCACCTTCTTATCCTACTCCATCCTCTCAATTATCTCTCCAAATTCCCTTTTTTTATCCATCTCCCCCTCTGTCTTATTTTGTCTTTCTCTCTCTCTCACTCCCCCTCTCTCCATCTCTCACTCCACTTTTCTCTCCAGTCCCAAAGAAGTTGCTCCAGAATGACGCCGGTCCCGGAGTGCCAGTGTTGCTCCCCCAGCTGCCTCATGCCCAGGACCCAAACGTGGCTGGAGACAGTGCCCCCCCTGACGGGATCGTAGCTTCAGACTCTGTACTCTCAGGTGACTGTTCTCACACACACACCTCACTTAACCCCAAAACAGCCTGCAGTTATTTCACGTTCTTTTAAAAGAGACTGAGAAACGTATTTCCTTTAAGAGAGATTAGTGAACATATTTTCTTTAAAAGAGATCGGTGAACATATTTTATGGTAGCTTAGCAGGGCAATACATGTCGTAGACCGATTGCAGACAGCATTTGCAACCATTTTTGTTGGCATCTGTTTAGAATGAAAGATGCCAACCGGCACGAATGTGTTGTTCATTGCACATCATAATGTGGGCCTCTATCCTTGTTTATATTTAATCAGTTACTCATGTCATTTCACAAAGTTCCCAGTACGCTATAACAGAGAGAGAGTGAGAGGGGGAGGGAGAGAGAGAAAGGCGGAAACACAGTGTCATTCATTGAGTATGACGACCCAATGCAAAACACTAACGAGGTTCTTAACATCTGCCTACCTTTGCCTCTGAAAATCTAGGATGCATACATTGGACGAGGTCAATCACTTACTAGGATGAAAGAATCTCAGAAAGGGAATGTAGGAGGAGGGAAAAGAGGAGAGGAGGGTGAAATGGGAGAGGAGTGGAAAGAGGAGAGCAGGAAGAAAAGTAAAACAGGAAGGGGAGGAACCATGTCTTTTCCAGACTTCATTGTAAAGAAGAGCAGTATATGTGCTTGTCTCTCCGTCAAACAGATAGCGATCAGTGATTTATCCGTTGATGCAACAGTCCTGGGAGACTGCTTTAGAAACTCAGTCAGCAGTTTACCTCTGACTACACTACATTTAAACACTGTGTGCAACACACTTTACAGAACCTTAAATTAATGTTTGTGTGTGTGTGTGTGTCTGTGTGAGGGCTTGTGTGTTTGACAGCTACACATGCTTAAGCTCACACACACAGCCCACTTAGTGGTGAAATGTAAGTCAGACCCAGTTCATCTCTGTGTATCTATATACACTGGCTGTCTGGCCAGGCTGTTGAGTTTCCACTGAGGCCTTGCACAAAAAACACCTAACACTGCACCGAAGACCGGTCCCTCTCCCAATTTGCTGTCGGACAGAGTGTGCCCAGGCCTATTCCGTATTAAGGCTGACTACAGGGGAATGTGGCGACTTTCACAAGCTCTGGTTAGTCACTGTAAGATGAGAGCCAGGAGACCACAGACAGCTGCAGGTGATTGATGTGCAGCGAGTGATCTGAGGTCACACCTGACCTCACTCCTCTCGCTTGTGTCGGCCCTGACACAGCACGCCGCACCCCCCCAGGGAAGCGTCTGTCCTGATCATCCGGCGTGATAACACTCTGCCTCTCCCTGCAGCACAGGGACCCGGAGCTCTCCGTGCAGTTCGCAGGTGCAGGTGCTTGGAGTCAAACCGCCACTGAAACGTGGCGTCCACGGCATTGGCCCCCAGCAGGTGTCAGCGGGCGCGGCACCACTCTGAATCAGACAGCCCCCCCCCCGGCCCTTTTCACCGTAACTTCTAGCGCCTGCAAAACCGACAAACGATTCGTAGGCTGAGGCTTCGAAATGGAACCTCTCTAGTGTTTTTGTGGGTGGTTTATTGTCACAAACAAGCATCCTTTAAATCAACCAGTCAGAAGCAGTTGTTGGGACTGTGACACACTGTTCTGTGAGGATCTTGAATCTGGAGAAAACCAAGGCAACACCCTGTCGCACTCACCGCCGCGTCATGGATCACATCAAAGCCGTCTGCCAGGATCACCTGGCCCACTCCAATTTGCCTACGATCACAGCATATCTGTGGAGGATGCCAGTATCTCTATTCACTCGGCCAAAACACATCTGCAGGAAAGCGCCAACAATGTCAGAATGTTCTTTCTTAACTCTGTTTTACTCCCTGACTGTTAAACCTGGGTCTCCCCAGGGGTGTGTCCTCGGCCCTCAGCTTTACTTCCTGTTCAACCACGGCTGGGGGAAAGCCTGGACCTTCATCATCCCAGCCACATGCTTTGCATTCACTGTCAGACGGGGAATGTAGAGAACCACCTACCTAGAAAGGAAGAGACAGATTCTCTCCACAAACCATCAGTGCTGAACACTTGACCTGGTTGACCTCCTCCGCTGGGCGTCCTCCACTGGTTGACCTCCTCCGCTGGGCGTCCTCCACTGGTTGACCTCCTCCGCTGGGCGTCCTCCACTGGTTGACCTCCTCCGCTGGGCGTCCTCCACTGGTTGACCTCCTACGCTGAGCGTCATCCCACAGCCACCCGCCCACACAGAGTGCATTCTCACTATTTAAATATGTGTGTATAGTGCAATAAATTGTGCTCACGTCCTGCTGCTATTACTGTACTGGTTATTCATTCTGTGTTCATTTAATCATTTGTTATCCCTCCTTTTTTTGCGATTGTATAACTGTTTTCAGTGAAAAATCAACAAAACCTCACCTACCCCAAGTCATGCGTACAGAGGGGAACACAGAGGGCTTACTGTGCCAGAATCCTATATACAGACAACCCTGCATCACATTACCTTACTCAGTGATAAATAATATCATGTATGGTGTCAGATGTGGAAATTCCAAGTCAAATGTGACATTTACATGTTCTGAAAAATCACTAACTACTGTACGATCATGTGAAAAGGTTTACAGCTTTCAAAAAGATTAAATCAAAAACTAATCGTACGGAAATGTTTTCCAGTATCCCTGTAATGAATCTGTTCCCTGTAATGGATCTGCTCCCGTAGTGGGTCAGAGTCCTGTGGTGAGTCAGAGCTAGTTGGAAAGGTCTGGAGTAGGATGCTGGAGATGTGAATCATTGTAGTAGCAGTTGCCACAGACAGACAGAGTAATAAAGAGACTCTGTGGACACAACCGCAGAGAGTGGAAGTGTGTGTGTGTGTACAGCGCCTGTGTTTTTGCAAATGTGTGTGTGTGTGTCTGTCTGTTTGTGTGTGTGTGTCTGTGTCTGTGCATGACTCAGTTTTCCAGCCTGTGTTTCTCAGTGGAGGCGCATGACCAGTTCACTAACTGCAAAAAAAACACAGCTGTATGACGTTACACATGACAACACAATGTTCTGAAACTATTAACCAGAAGTACTTACGGTAAATAAAATGTTTCACTTTTATTCATACGATGCGTTGTCACCAGTGCCCATGTTGGGTGGTCTTCAGTTGTTGTCTATGTGAAGTAGTTGCAGATGTGCACACTGAATTTGCTGGCGCAAAATCGTCAAAAGCGTGTGAGTGTGTGTGTGTCTGTCTGGGATCACAGCCAGCTGTCTGACCCCATTGTCCTGTTTGCTGTCCCACCAGGAAAGAAGAAGCGAGGGAGGGAGTCTGGCTCCTACTCTGGGGAGGTGAAGACGAACGACAGAGGAGGAGCAGAGGAGAGAGACACCCTTCCTCCGAACATGAACCCTGTGATCAACGCTACCAAGGGCAGCTCCGACATGGCCCTCATCAGCAGTGCATTGGCAACCTACAACTATATAGCAGGTAGAGCAACGCTCACGCACATAACAACAACATAGCAGGTAGAGCAACGCTCACACAACATAACAACAACATAGCAGGTAGAGCAACGCTCACACAACATAACAACAACATAGCAGGTAGAGCAACGCTCACACAACATAACAACAACATAGCGGGTAGAGCAACTCTCACACAACAACAGCAGGTAGAGCAACGCTCACGCAACATAACAACAACATGGCAGGTAGAGCAACGCTCACACAGCATAACAACAACATGGCAGGTAGAGCAACGCTCACACAGCATAACAACAACATGGCAGGTAGAGCAACGCTCACACAGCATAACAGGTAATGGTTGAGAGACGTTGGGAAAAGAGGAGAGAAGGGGCCTACACACCCTGGTTCTGTCCTAAGGGGCCTACACACCTGGTCCTGTCCTAAGGGGCCTACACACCCTGGTCCTGTCCTAAGGGGCCTACACACCCTGGTCCTGTCCTAAGGGGCCCTAGCAGTTGAAGTCCAGCAAAACTATAAGTCGTATAAATATGTAAAACTATCGTATACCATTGTAATAACTATAATAGTCATCATGTATATTTTAATACATTTATTTATAAATTGTACTCTGTACAATATTTCACTTGCCCTCCAATCTCTTTCTTTACACTTCTCTTTTTCTCTCTCTTTGTCTCTAGACCACCCAGAGCGTGCGGCTCTCTACTTTGTGTGCGGCGTATGCCTGGGTCTTTTCCTCACCCTTTTCGCCCTGGTGGTCCAGATCTCGTGCCGCACAGACTGCCAGTCCCACCGCCGCAGAGCGGGCACCGCCACCCGGAAGCGTCCGCGGCCCGCCGACTCCTCGTCCGATTCCGATACCTCGGACTCGGACTGGGACAACACGTCTGACCTGTCGGCGCGGCGACACCGCCGCTTCGAGCGCACACTCAACATGAACGTTTTTACGTCGGCCGAGGAGCTGGAGCGGGCACAGCGGCTGGAGGAACGGGAGAGGATCATACGGGAGATCTGGATGAACGGTCAACCAGACATACCAGGGACACGAAGCCTTAACCGTTATTACTGACGCAGGACTGTATATGAATGGTCATTACTGACGCAGGACTGTATATGAATGGTCATTACTGACGCAGGACTGTATATGAATGGTCATTACTGACGCAGGAGTGTATATGAATGGTCATTACTGACGCAGGAGTGTATATGAATGGTCATTACGGACGCAGGAGTGTATATGAATGGTCATTACGGACGCAGGAGTGTATATGAATGGTCATTACGGACGCAGGAGTGTATATGAATGGTAATTACTGACGCAGGAGTGTATATGAATGGTAATTACTGACGCAGGAGTGTATATGAATGGTAATTACTGACGCAGGAGTGTATATGAATGGTAATTACTGACGCAGGACTGTATATAGACTCCAGACATTAAATGACCCGTTGTTACTGACTACAGACCAAATGACCCGTTATTACTGACTCCAGACTGTAAATGACCCGTTATTACTTACTCCAGACTGTAAATTACCCGTTATTACTGAATATAAATGAAGAGCTACTAGATCTAAAAAGGTATAGGTATGTGAAGGCTGGAGAGCTGTGCTTGAGAGGGGATTTGTAGGACCACAAATAGAGTGCTGGGGTTCAGGGACGGAGGACCCCACCGCCGGACCTGCAGACATAGACGACCACGGTGAGACCACTTAGGACTGTGGCAGTTCAGAACTGTATGATGGAGCACAGTGACGACGGCAGACCAGGAAGGATGTATGACCCCCTCACTCTGTCAGTCCGCCGGTGGCCGTGTGGATACTACAAAGCACAGAACCCCTTTGTTTTCAGCACTCACAATAAGATCCTCCTTCGCAGCACAGCAACCTCCATCCAGGTCCCAACCTCTCGTCGGTGGAGGCTGACGGTGAAAGGCCATTGCTGCGGCTTGCCTCGCATTTGACCTCACCACACCCTCCTGAAAGTGGAGGATCTTGGGAAACTAAGACTGTAGCCTGAGACATGACTTAAGGACAGTGGCGGATGTTACTCCAGTGTTGCCTATCAGGGGTCCCCAAGTCTGGGGACCTGCAGTCGTGCTGGTGTCTCTTCCACCTGGTAGTTAATTATATTCACCTGGTAGTTAATTATATTCACCTGGTAGTTAATTATATTCACCTGGTGTCCCAGGACTAAATCAGTCCCTGATTCGAGGGCTAGAATTGAAACCAGCAAAACTCTCGGTTCTGAGGCCTTGAGTTGAGAACCACTTGCCTAGAGAATATAGAGAACTGGGCGACTCAAAGTGTGCAGCTTGCTTTCCACCGACTCACCCTTTTCAGTATTCAAATGGGTGAATGGCTTTCGGGAGTGGGGGGGGGGGTAACAGTTACAGTGGAATGGACAGTGTGAGACTAACCTTGAGACGGAGAGCGGGACAGTGGGCCGTCAACTATACAGACAATCTTTTACAGGGAAATGACCGACGCTGCCTTTTGAATTTTGAACCGAAAATGTTTTTTATTTTTTTTGAATGCATCTCAAACCCTTCATGAAATCTATTTTATATAATATTTAATCGTTTCATTGTTGTTGTTCCTCTGAAAAATGTATTCTGAGATATTTTTCTACTGCTGATCAAAGCTTGTCTGGCACCTCAGGGATGCAGTCATAGTCAAGGCTAAAATGGCACCATAATCACTTATTGGTGCACAGCTTATGGCTGGAGCATCACTAGTTACTGGCCAAAATGAGTGCTCCTACATAAGCAGGAAAGGGTGCCATTTTGGACATTGCCCCAGTGTTTCTGTGTTGTTGTTTCTGTGTGCTTCCTAAGAGAATCCGGGCCTGTTTTTGTTAAATGTCTCGCAGTAGGACGGCTGATTCCAGGATCAAAATCATCTTTTTGTCCCGTTTTCCATGTAGAAGGTCAGAACCTGTGTGTGTGTGTGTCTGTGTGTGCGCACATGCAGTGTGAAAGGTTATTTTGGGTTCCCTAACTCACTTGGAGACATTGGTCACAGCGAGGGGCCAACCATTATAGATGGCTGATCAACAGTCCTACTCTGAGATGCTTAATTACTACAGGGCCCATGGGATACTCCAGATGTGTCAGCATTTTAAATACAAAAACAAGAAAAAAAAACTGTGTAAAACACCTCGAAGAGGTCAAGTGATTTAATGGGCTTATTTTTGATGTGTTCTACTATTGCACAGTGCAGTGACCTTATATAACAAGGACGTACATTTTTGGAAAAGGACCCCTGCCAATCTAGTGTAACATTAAACTTTCAATCAGTCAATTCCAATCATGTCATTTTACTGGTTTACCAATTCCTTGTATTTCTCACTTTGTCAAAGAGCTCTGAGTTGGTCCCCGTTATGTTTGTGTTGTGTAGCCTCTACTCCTGTGGTTCTGGCCTGGTCAGTAGTCTTGGGACTTCAAAGAGGAATGGAGAGGATTTCTGTATATTTTTTTTACATAAACACATCTGGAACTGGACCGGAAAATTGCTTAAAATATATAAAGAAATATATATATATATAATAACAACAATATTGCACTTGTTATCATGTAGGAACTGATGTACGTTACAGAACACATGTAAATTGTCCACCAGTGAAAAAGCTTTCCTGTTATTACTGTGGTGGTCTGATGTTTAGTTGATCCTTGTGGGACACTAAAGCTCCAGGTTTTATTGTGATCGTGTTGTATAATAATATAAGCTATTATCAGAACAGTTCTGTTGCACTGGGTTGAACCATAGGAATCTTTGTTTATCTTCGGAAGTTTGGGATTTTCTTGACTGCGAGGTTAGTTGAGAATGCAGTGAAGAATGTTCACAACAACTGCAATCCTTTAATGGTTTAATATCCAGATATTTAAAATTGAAAGGCTTTTGTGTTTCGATTTGAATAGAACAGAAAATATGCAAATAGCTGGTAAGTGAGACCAAAATATGACTCCTTTGCTTGGAATAAACTGTGTTGAAAATAACACCCGGAATCGTTGGTTATATTTCTAAGTACTGTAAACTACACGCTTTATTTGATCCACTGTTACATCATGTTAAGTTTAAGTTTTTAACTAAAGTTTGCACGCCATCTAGCGACGAAGCATGTGAATTTCGCGCATTGTTTGTTTTCCATAGCAACAGGAAAACGTATTGCTCTGTTGGCCACCTCAACCTATGTTAACTAGATTTCCACCAGAGTTAGACAAATAACATAACGTGAATACCCTATGGTAGCTAAAACTTTAGTTTTTGTTCTGTGTTTAGCTTTGTTTAAAATTAAATGAACATTTCACGTTTTAATTACAATGTCGGTCAACATGGGACATGGCTTGCCATTTTTGCCAGGAAACACCTTTCGAGATGTTACGGTAAGTTTATCAATGTATGCTAAGCCGGTGAACAGAATAAATAAATACGTTTTTCTACTTTTTTTGCTTGCGGTGTTCGATTACAGGTATCTAAGCTGACTATTTATTATCAATCATGCTCCACTGCATTGGAATTTGTGTTTAAAAAAATAAAAATAGATAGCTCTTCGTAAAAAAAATCCCTGTATATCAGCTTTTCTTAGTAGGCCTCCTTGGTGTTACTGAAATATTGCAACTTGATACATTTGACGCTGCCTACCCCAGAATGAATGAACTGTCAACAACCATTGTATAAACATTTAGCTGGCTACTTCTGCTACTAAGGTCAACATACCAAACATATTTGACTCCCCCAAGTCACCCATAAACGAACCATTCTGTTAAGGTCAAAGTAAAAGTCAAAACATGCATTTTAAACAACCCTAGGGATTTCATTTCCATGCCTTCTTGCAGATTTTCTTGTAAATTCCTGCATATCCTGCATTTTAAGACCTGACTTAATCTGATGTAGAGCATATGGTGTGTTCACTAATGGACAAAATTAAAGTTGAACGGAAGGCACTTCATGCCATGGACCAAAGCAGTGAGACATCCTATACCCTGGCCAGCCAGAATGACTATTCACCTGATTATTTGTTGTCCTGACCATTGATGTTTTTTTTTTATATTTCCGTCTAGAAGTCCGCTTTCCATCGCCCTCAAACGCTGTCCTATAAGAACGGCTTTGCCCTTCCCCATCGGCCCAAGGTCGGGATCGGACAAACCCCTCTCATATCCAGTGAACTTACCCAGAATGAAATGAACCAGCTGGCCGGTCAGACGTCGACTCTCACCTACGGCACCGCAAAACGCATCCCAGAGCTCGTCTTCGTCCCGGGTCACGTGGCTTTTGACAAGAAGGTAGACAAGCATGGGAAAGGTAGACAAGATGGGTTACTATGAAATGAGAAACAGTAGCGAGACGTGCAGACTTCCAGGTTACCTCTGCAGGTGCTGGAGTCCAAAGAGAATTCACTTACAAACTGAAATAATGCCACTCACGCTATACATGCTCCTGTGTGATGTTATTATAGTAGAGATACAACGTTTTGATACTTAGGTCTTAATCCGCCATGCACTGGTGCCATACCTGAAGACCCAACATATATCTAATACAATAAAAGCTATAACGTCATACAGACATGGTTTGATTTCTGTCATATTTATTGTTAATTGAAGTACAGTATCATAGAAGACAAAAACACAACCTTTCCTCTCCCTTCTGTTCTTGCTCATCCTTATCACCCTCATCCTTCTCATGTCTGATTCCTCTCATTTCACTCAACTCTCTCATCCTTCTCGTGCATCACCCTCATCCTTCTTGTCTCATTCTTCCCATCCCTCTCTTCCTTCTCATGCATCATCCTCATCCCTCTCATCCTTCTCACTGCTTTCATCCCTCTTATCCTTCTCACCCCTCTCATCCTTATCATCCCTCTCATTATCTCAATTCTTATCCACTCATCCTTATAACCCCTCATTCTTATCCCACTAATTATCTCAATCCTTTACCTGTCATCCCTCCTCCACCTCTCCACGGTACTCCTCCCAAGGTGCTGCGCTTCTACGGCTACTTCAGGCAGGAGGTGCAGCACTCGCCCCAGGAGGAGTACCGTGTGCGCTCCGTGGTTATCTCCTACTTCCTGGAGGATGACTCCATGACCATTATTGAGCCGCTGGTGGAGAACTCAGGCATCCCGCAGGTAGGAGAACTGTGAAAGGAGAAATCTATCATCCACTTAAAGATCAGATCCGCGTTAAGGGAATCGACCCCACTCTTCGCCACCTTAGACCTTTGTATCCTTTTTCGGTTCCGTTGTTGAGACAGAGGTGAGGCAGCATTATAGAAATGCGCAGGTCGGGCGATCCGGGTTGAAGGTTCGGGGTAAGGGTCAACTCGAACCCAGGTCAAACGTCCTGTCTGAGAATTCAGCTCAGTTGAAATGCAAGCCATGCACTCTCCATTTAGTCAACTAATCTAATGAATGGCTGCCTTCAAGGCAGATCCGCCCTCCATGACACTATTGGGTAAGTGAACCTCCCATGTGTAAGTTTTTTCTGCTGTTCTATAGCACCTTCAGTAGTATCCATGGGGAGGGGGTGGGTGGAATGTTTTTCCTAGGACTTGAAAAGCAATTTATCAGGTATGAGTCGTCATTCCACTAGTAAACGGTCTCTGTAAATGCAGGGCAAGCTGATTAAACGCCAGCGGCTGCCCAAGAACGACCGGGGTGATCATTACCACTGGAAGGACCTCAATGTGGGCATGGACCTGGCGGTGTATGGGGTCATTTACCACATCACGCACTGTGACAGCTACACACAGGTACACAAATACAACACACACACTGTGACAGCTACACACAGGTACACAAATACAACACACAAACACTGTGACAGCTACACACAGGTACACAAATACAACACACAAACACTGTGACAGCTACACACAGGTACACAAATACAACACACAAACACTGTGACAGCTACACACAGGTACACAAATACAACACACAAACACTGTGACAGCTACACACAGGTACACAAATACAACACACACACTGTGACAGCTACACACAGGTACACAAATACAACACACACACTGTGACAGCTACACACAGGTACACAAATACAACACACACACTGTGACAGCTACACACCGGTACACAAATACAACACACACACACTGTGACAGCTACACACCGGTACACAAATACAACACACACACTGTGACAGCTACACACCGGTACACACACACACACACACACACACACACACACACACGATTACTTAGTCAGTTAGAAACACACAGTTAACCACTGCAAAACCTGCTCAAAGGTAAATACCAAGCATATACACTGCAGAACCTATTGGCCCCACACTAGCATATGCTACACCACATAGATGCGCTAGCGTATGCTATGCTGCTTAGATGCGGTAATGTATGCTGCGCTACTGAATGCTACGCTGCTTAGATGCACTAGCGTATGCTACGCTGCTTAGATACACTAGCGTATGCTACACTGCTTAGATAGACTAGCTTATGCTTACTATGTCTGTGCAATTGGAAATACACTGTTGAATACCTCCACACTGTTTTAAGACACTTGCATGTGATAACTATGTCTGCGCTATAGTAAATACGCTGTGTTGTCACGTATTTTGTGTCTCGTTGGCAGGACTTCATGGAGAGCCAGGGTCTGATTGTGAACGACCCTGAGCTGACCCCAGTCGATCCGTACATCCAGCACCGTAGCCAGCCCGTACGTTCCTACATCTCCACCACTGACGTTGACCACCTCGAACAGTTCCTGACCAAGGACCGCAAGGTGACTGCCCAACAGACAGACTCCTGTTCATACTCTCATACTGCTCATTTTAAATATAAGGCCAATTACCTTTTCTGTCAGCTTGTAGCGTGTGAAGCGTTGGCAAGCTTTCCTTGTTACGTAGTTGGGAGCATGTAGAATGTGGGCCAGGTTACAGGCATCTGCATTAACCAGCACCTCTACAAACTAGTTTGGCAGTCTGTCAGCTCACGCTTTTCGCAGGACCTCAGCCGGCTCACAACCCTTGACCTCTGTGGCGTCTAGGTGTTGCGTTTCTTTGCGCTGTGGGACGACACAGAGTCTCTGTATGGGGAGACCAGGCCTGTGACCATCCACTACTACCTGGTGGACGACTCGGTGGAGATCCGGGAGGTCCAACAGCCCAACAGCGGACGGGACCCCTTCCCTGTCCTTCTGCGCAGGCAGAGGCTGCCCAAAGCCATCAAACCAGCCTGTGGTGGGTCTTCTGCAGCTGTCGGCTCTAGTTTCTCTGTGGTTGAGTGCAGTGACGTCAGACATCTTCTCTGGGGACAATCTCCCGCTCTCTCTCTGCTGGCAGCCTCCGCCGGTCTCCGGCAGTAACGTTAGAGACAGAAACCCATTTATATGCCGTCTGATTGGTCGTCCCACCAGTAGGGTCCTTCTAATCCCCCCCCCCTCCCCTCCCCAGAGCCCTTTCCCAGCTGTGTGCTGGAGGTTTCACCGCAGGACGTGCAGCAGTACTTCTCGCCCGCGGACCTCCGGGTGGGCGACACCGTGCAGCTGTTGGGCAGGCGCTTCCTGCTGTACGACTGTGACGACTTCACCAAGACATACTACCGGGAGAACCACCCCGAGCTGGAGCTAAGACCCAGGGCTGTGGTCCGGGAGACCGCAGAGCTGCAGAATAGGCACAAGGTGAGAGAGAGACAGCCTGTCTGTCTGCCTGCCTGTCTACCTGTCAGTTCAGTTTGCTCGTTCTTACTATCCCGGTTCTCTGCCTAAAGGAGGTCCCACCCTACAATGGTTTTGGTTCTCTGGAGGACTCCCTTCAGAACTGCCTGTCTCTGATTCCTGAGCCTCCTAAGAAGGACGTGGTGAAGATGCTGGAGAATGACCAAAGAGTGCTGCGCTATGCAGCCAGGATGGTGAGAAGGCCTCTCTGGGGAGCTGTCTGTAATATCCTGTTCAAACTATGGGGCTAGTCTGGTCTCTACTGGTCTAGTGTGGTCTGTACTGGCCTGATCTTGCATTCAGTAATAATAAATTAACTGAAATAAGCAAATGCCTAAAAACAGGAAAAATGTATAGTTTTGCCAAATTTGACAGAAAATAGTGTTAGAAGTGATCCAGGGTTTTAGCCTCTAGCTGTATCATGTTCACCAATCACCACATCTCTGCCCCGTCCCCCTGACATCACAGGACTCCCAGAATCCTCATGACGAGGGCCGCCGCTTCATCCTCTCCTACTTCCTGTCCAATGACATGATCAGCATCTTTGAGAAATCCACACGAAACTCCGGCATCATTGGTGGAAGGTTCCTGGAGAAGACACGCATCCCCAAGCCGGGCTCCACCATGGAGAAGCCTGAGTTCTACGGGCCGGGGGACTTTGCCATCGGAGCCACTGTGGAGGGTAGGCTTCTCGGTGTGGGTCGGTTCACAGGGACTACTTACGGCTGGAGTCATAGTGTAACTAGCTCCCCTACATCTTAGCCTGGTATCAGATGAAGGTGGAGATGTAGTGTAACTAGCTCCTTTACATCCTAGCCTGGTACCAGATGAAGGTGGAGATGTAGTGTAACTAGCTCCTCTACATCCTAGCCTGGTAACAGATGAAGGTGGAGATGTAGTGTAACTAGCTCCTCTACATCCTAGCCTGGTACCAGATCCACCTGTGCCATCTTACCAACTCCTACGTTCACAGTCGTGGCGTCTGTAAAAATTAACCAGTCCATTTGGATCAGAATCTCCATCCAACCAAAAACACTTAACTTTTAGAGAACACTGATATTCCTCCATCAGCCCCGTTGCCTAAGTAACCCAGGGAAGGTTTCCACTGTCTGTCCGTCCACTCACCCGACGCCCTTCTGACCTCTCAGTCTTCAGACACCGCTTTGTGCTAACCAACGCGGACCACTATGTGCTCACCTACCTGGAGTCCATCTCGGACCAGATCCCATCTCAAACACTGACCTCCCTGAGACAGAGTCTGGGGCTGGCAGACCAGGTGGAGACCAGCCAGACGGACCATGTGGAGACCAGCCAGACGGACCCCCAGTAAGGTAGGTACCGAAGCCCCCCAGTCGTTGCCATGTTAACAGATTAAAGACTGGTCTACTCATTAATGAACAGAGGATTATTTGATGACAGCTGCGTGTCTTCCAAAAGGACATTCATTCTTCTCCTCTCTCTTCTTTCCTCAGATGAAAATGACAGAGCGGAGCCTTCTTCTTGATGACCGAAATTCTATAGTGTTACTCGTTTGCACCTCCTTTGCTCCAATACCTTTACTTTGTTGTTCCTCTACAGAACCTCCTGCATTCTCTTTGCCTGAAACCACACCCGTGCCGTAGGTTTCTCATGATTAATTAACGTGATTCTGAAAACAAAGGACAATGTTCCCTGTCTGGAGGTGGACTGCCACCTACAGGACAGAAAAAAATAAACATATTTGACTTTAAAACAGGTGTTCTTATTGATATCATGGCAGCCCCAATTTCAGTAAGCCCCAATTTCAGCCTTTATATGTTAACCCTGCCCTAACGTGGATCTACAGTAAATTGAGCCAATTGAAAACCTTCTGGACGTCCTCCACATCCTGACAACTAATAAATTCTACATCAGGCCCCAGCATTTGAGAAAAATGCATTATTTAATAAAGTAATAATATACACTTCTTGAACAATGACAACGGAAGGGCATGCGGTGTTATCCGAGACAGACGATGACTGACAGGACAGTCACGGTTTGTGTGAAGTGAACACAGCCCGAGCACAGCACGGTACCCAGTCTCACTGGCCATGACCGAGAGGGAGGTGCTAAGGAGCAACAAGAGCCCCCTGATTAGTCAAGTTGACCTGGTCCCACCCCCTCGACAGCACCCAACGCTGATTGGGTAATGTCTGGTTTCCCTCTAAAACCACTGCTGCATTGGCAACATTATTCCAGCGCCAAGCGACCAGGGGGTGCATTCATTAAGACGCCAAAAGGAAAGTGGAAAACGAGAAGTTCTTATCGGAGAGGTCCGGACAGTCCCTTCATGCATCAGTCTCTTCTTCCGTTTGAAGACTAATGAACACAACCCATGCTAAAAAAAAAAAAAAGCAAAGCAGGCTCATTCAACAGCAGAGACAGCGACACAGACAAACCCTAGACCAATAGAACACTTGACGACTGAGGGACATTCAATCTGACACAATATACAGCGTGTCACAAACAACATATAGACATCCTTCCGTATAGAGAGGGAGCACCAGAAACGGATCGGCCATAGCAGGTGGCGTGGCTGGATTAAAAAAAAAAAAAATACTGATATATAAGAGTAGAGAGTAGGCAGAGAGTTTAAATGTCTATTCAGGGCTCAATACGGGGTTGGTTTTATATTTTCCTCCAGAATTTCTAAAGACTTGTAGTGCCCATGGCGACAAACCCAGAGCCTTCATCGCCTCCGGAACACACAAAACAAGAAGAGGATGAGCCACGTGGGGACCAGTTTCCCGTTCTTCTGATTGATAAGCCATTTAGTCAGGGCCACTGTTAGGGCAGCCATGTTGCCGGATCCATTAGGGGGCCTTGATCTTTTTGGACCGCGGAGAGGCTCCATTCTCTGCCTTGATCACCCCATTTTCATGTTGGCCAACTGGAAAGAGGGAGGAGAGGAATTTATGCACGTCACGTATTTGGATGATCATAACCCTAACCTGAACATAAAATGAAATACATTTAAAACAATAGAATGGCTTCAACTCTTAGGATTAAAGAAGTTCAGATGTCTTCAACTGTTACGATTCGCTTTTTTCCCCCACAAATGTCAAAACTGGTCCAATTAACGATATTCACAAAGCCATTTGTGCAAAGTTCCAGAAGGAACACCATTTACCCCAACCCAAGACTACAGTAATCAACAAGCAATCAGGATGTTGGAATGAATAAAAAGGGCCATAGGTAAGCTCTCATGCATTTTGGAACAATAGATGATCACATCAGAGAGAGGGTAAAATTAAGTATCAGGGGAAGAAGTACAAAGATCTAATGACATTTGTGACACTGTATTTGACCATGTTCTTGTACATGATATGACAATGAGGAAACTAGGATGGAAACTTGCATCCAAACCTGAGCCATTTGCATAAACTATCCAGAATTTCAGAAAATAGGTAACTAAATTTTTATTTAAGTGGCGACTGTTATCTGTACTCTGAATCTGTATGCATCAGCACAAGCAGAACAGTAAGAGAATGACCTTAGACTTGTAATCATATTCTATAAAATACAGCTCCGGAAAAAAATGAAGAGATCACTGCACCTTTTTCTCTCCTTTCCAAAAAAGTTGAAAAGGAAGGTTTTGAGTGAGGAACAGAAGGGTTAAAATTCTCACTCAAAACCTTCCTTTTCAACTTTTTTGGAAAGGAAAGAAAAAGGTGCAGCGGTCTCTTAATTTTTTCAGAGCCGTATATATGGTGGTCATATACTTTTTCTTTTTATGTAGAAAGGGCGACATCAGTGGATAGCGGTAGATAATGCATGATTTTCGAGGCCCGAGAATTAGCCACTGTGAGCGTGGTTGTTGCAAACAATGTTACGCGTTCAAAGAAATCCAGTCAAGAAGAATAGTTCAAGACACTTATTTCTCAAGGTGAAAAAGTGTGGCCCTCGTCAGAGACAATGTGGAGAATAGTTGTTTTTACCCTATACATGCAAAACACTTCTCCCCGCTGGTCTTCAAAGTGTTGGTAAATTACATTGCAACACATTGCTGACAGAAATGAACAACTATGGTGTTGTGTGTATTTTCTGTTCATTGCTGCATGCTCTCTAGACAGAACACAGTCTATAATATCATGCAAAGTGGGAAATTCTGGAACACCTGGTTATCGATTCATTAATTAATTCCTCTGTGCAGTGTGCAATGGGAATTCTGTTGGTTCACTGTATTTTATGCTTTTGTTGCATCTGAGGCCAAAGTTGTTGTTTTTTATGACAGCTAATATGGTTTTCAGTATAACGTTTCATTTTGTGTGGTCAGTCTGGGTTTTGATCACCAAGGGTACTACTGTGTGTTCACTCACGGGAATCTCTCTTCAGCGGCCGGGGGGTTTGCTTGGCAGTGGCCCTCTTCCTAGCAGCCTGTTCATGTCGGAACTCTCGCCACCGCTTCAACTGGAAACGGATGAACTTCCACAGGAGCCAGGACTGGGTCAGACACACCGCTATCAAAACAGTCATCCTAGAATGAGAAGGAAGAAAAAGAGCAGGTTAGGAAGTGTGTGTGTGTGTGTGTGTGTGTGTGTGTGTGTGTGTGGGGGGGGGGGGGGGG
>JACXGI010012182.1:0-23314 GCA_016801175.1 Esox masquinongy | reverse complement strand
TATGTGCATTGGGCAAAGATGAGTACCAGACATAGTTTGGGGAACTGGAGATGTGCATTGGGCAAAGAGATGAATCATAAACAGACTGCGGATGGTAAGTAGATGTGCTCACCTTGGTGGGCAGCGGGCACTCATCTAAAAGGAGGGTTATCACAGCCGGTCCCAGAGGATCGTCCAGCGGTATCACCCGGATGAGAGACTGGACCACTTCCAGCCAGCCGTCATCTTAGGGCGGACAGGGGAATGAGTTAGCAGAAAGAGCACAACGGGTTCATTAACAGCACGTTTGATCTCTAAAGGCATCGACGAGGTTACATGTCTAAGCCTGCTTGCATGGGGGTTTTCTAGTGCATCATTCAGTTAGCCAGAAACACCTACTACTCCTGAAAATGAGGAACTGTCTGGAGTTCTTCCTTCTGGTCACCCTTAACACAACAGAATCAACACATCTCTAACCTCTTGTGATACAACTATGCGAGCTGTTTTACACATATGCCAACAGCAGCACAGAAGGTGGATGTATTTTTAAGTGTCCGCAACATCAGCATATAAAAACTGCGGTAGCAAATAAAATCGCTTTCGCTTTATATCCCGCCACCACCACCTATCCCACGGCCCCAGGAACAGACCAAACTCATCACAGTGACTCAACACCTGACTGCTGCACCAAACCCACCACTCGACCAACCATCAAAAGAACAGATGCACTTATAAATAAACAGCACATAGCCGCGGCAACAAGAGGGGGCGGAGACAGACAGGCAGGCAGGATACTGCAGCTAAGGCCAGCATGGCCCTGAAAAATCTTTCAGTGATACCAGCCAAAGATAGGTTCAGACCTGCCACTTAGTATGATCAACTACTACTACAATGCCCAAGCACTATAGGTCGGTTCTGCTCAAAATTAATTTGCATGAACAGGGAATAGTAAAATGTTACAAGCAAGGCTCAGCAATGTCAAATTAACAATGTAGCTTAAGAGATGATACTAAGAGCAGGTTTTATCTAAACTCGTTTGGTTTTCAAGATATTTTTCATTATGTGATGTAGGTGATGCAATAGTTTCTGACAGATTGTGATAGATTAATGGCAAAAAGCTATTAATGTCATACACCACTATTATCTGTGAAGTCTGTGGATCTCACCCCAATTCCCAATATCTTTTTTATGATACTACTTGGTTAGAGCATTAGGCCAGTATATGAAAGGCTGCCGGATCAAATCCCCAAGCTATCTTGGTGCTGTGCTCTTTGCAAGGCCAAATTGCTCCTGTAAGTTGCTCTGGGTGAGAGTGTGTCTGGTAACAGAAATGTAATGAACAGTGAGTAATGACTGGCAAGCACTGGACAATCCTAAGATTAACCAGTCATTGATTTCCAAAAATTACAGCTGCCAAGACGCTACACTAATTATAAAAATATCTACACTAGACCACTAGTTCCTCTTACTGTTCCAATAACTCACACTGAAGAAAACATTTATGCAATTTTTGAGAGACCCTTGTATAACACTGTTGCTCACATTAACAGTAACATATTGGGAAGTATGTTTGTCTTACCTGTTTCTGCCATCTCATGCAATGTGATCATGGAGTAAGGGGGCTCTTGGTCACTGAAGAAAAAAATGATCATTGTGAGCAGAATGTGATAGTGAAGTGCAGGCATCATCACATGTAACATGTATGGGTTCATTGGTATGTCACTTGCTCTAAACAGAATGACAAGCTGGAGACAGAGAGAGTGGAGCAGTGCGATGGAAGGGAGTGGGTCTTCCTCTGCTGTTGTTGTCGTTTTGGCTGTGAGTAAGGCTGGCACATCTGGCACACCCTCACCCCGTCTGTAACTTTCACCACTGACAACAGTTCTACTGCTCCCTGGGGAACTCCTCCCGGGCAACCCAAGGAGAAAATGTTCACTGATTCAACTCCATTTCGGATCAGACCCAGACTTCTATCGTTCTGAAAGGGTATTATGGGGAAGTCTTAACTCCACTGACCAAGTTCTGAGTACTTGGTCAACAGAGTTACAGGAGGCTCTCTTGTGGATAACAACACTTCAACAACCAACAAGCTTTTACTAAGACTCAGACCTAGCCTGAGTGAGAGCTTGACATTACAGTTTGGTGTTGGTAAATGTTAAGTACCAGCATAAAGGCTTGAATAATCTGAACAACTGTGCTAGTCCAGACACATATTGTTCATACAGACCTGTGAAAGGGAAGCAAAGTTCAATATGTTAGTGGGAAAGTAAATTTTGAAAACATACTTGTCAACTAGAGTCCTGATGACAGCAAGTGTGTCCAGCACCAGCCCATCAACATTTTGTTTCTTCCTGCGTGGTTCGTGTGGTCCCCGGCCACGCCGGGGGGGCCTGACAGGGTCCCGGGGCCGACTGCTTCGTGCCTCTGGGGGTTCGGCAGCAGCGTGATCAACTCGCCTTAGCTGCCCGCGAGTGGCCAATCCATCCTCCACGTCACTGTCTTCTCTACAAACACAGCTGTTTCCCATGGTTCCGGTCGTCCAGAGGCTTTCCCAAAACCGTACTGATAGCTGCTCCAGAGAGAGCAGCAGTACCCGCGCAAGGCTCCTGCTGGCACAGAATGTAATCCAGGTAGCTACTATCATATCATTTGGAGCACTCGTGGAGGAGTCTCATGACGATCCGGATGGGAACGTCAGTCATGGTGTTATTGGAGATGGATGGCAGCTAGGTGGAGTGGCACAGATCGGCAGTGCTACGGCAAACAAAAACCATCCTACTGGATGGATATCCACGTGCACTTCTCAAATTCTTACCTGTGTAAAATGACATTGAAAACATGAATACCCTTGGGAGAAAAACGTAATACTATGTTAAATTATTTCCTCTAAAATAGTTAGATGGCTCACTGGTATTGATTATTTACCAAATATAGTTAGCTAACAATATAGACGGTTTGGTACAAATTGGTTTGGTACAAATATGACCAATTTACGCCAAGGCTGGCTGAACGTGAAAAATAACTGCCATATTAAAACTATCAGATACATCTGATTAGGTACTGAGTGCAGCTAGTGCGATATTGTGCGGGACCCACATAGTACTTACATACTGTAGTTGACGACGTTATAGCTACACACTACTAGTTAGAGGGACGTTTTAGTGAACTGAAACTACGTATCTAAAATCTTGAGCACAGACTAACTTCCTCGATGATAGCCCAATACAGTTAACTACCTAACAAAATAACTAGTAACAGCCATTTCCCACAACCCCGTGTAAAATGGTGTGCCTAGCTAGACTAGCTTAACGTACAATACTGTAATATGTTGGCTCCCAAAATATGCTAGTAAGTTGGGCGTAAAACGAATCGCTAGTAAGATAGCAAACTAACGTTCTGATGACGACTTACCAAATTAGTTGTTGGTGATGATGTACTTGATTAGCTACCTAATTGTCAGAATGGACAGGCCTTTAGAAATCTTTAAGAAAAAAGCGTTTACGTCGTTAAGCTAGCTAACTTTTAGCGAAGCTAGCTTTGATACATTAGCTAGCAAACATTAAGATAGTAAAACAGAAAGAGAAGCTTGCCGGCGCGAACTGGAAAACTATAACATGCTTGTTAGTGCAAGCGTAACGTTAGCTGGCTATTTACCATGCTGGTTTAATCTGCTCTTAGTTTATTCAAAAGAGAACTATAACGCCCTCATACCCCTTTGTTTCATTTCGTTGACGGCTTTACTGCTAGCTAGTTCCGTAGCGTCAGCTAGCTACCCTCCATCTGATCATCAGCTGTCAGTCAGGAGGACGCGCTCGTTGCAGCTTTGACTAAAACCAGATCAGATAGGTGGTGATGATGTCAATCAAAGTTTCTCAGTCTCAGCCACATGGCATCCGTTCTACAAGCAGTAAATTATAGTTTTATAAATTAATGAGTGCAATTTGCATATAAAAACTAAATTGTCATGCATACAGGTAACGCGTTAGCCTGAAAGGAAACAAAGTATGCTTGCATTCAGCTATATTTGGATTACTCTGAAATTGATACTTTTATTTTAACAAGAAATATTTCGCACAAAATGTTCATGACCAATTTAGCTGTACGTATTTATTTACATACTTTCAGGTGGGAACAATATTGGCTATTTACAAACTACGGGGAACATATTTACTGTGACACGAGGGTCCGTGGATTAGGTAAAATTATCCTTGCTACCTAGCTATGTTGTTGTCTATATTTTTACTATTTATTCAATCTGACAGTTTTAATTTAGTATAACCTGTATATTAATGAATTGTTCTAACCATTTTGTTATCTCATATATTTTTGTTTGGACTTGATTACGTAGTATTTAGCTACGATTTATCATTAAGCTAAGTCGTGCTAGTTCAAGTAACGCTAACGTTATAGCTAGCTAACGGAGTTAGTTACAGCGAGACAGCTAGCTAGCTAGAACTCTGTAGCTGAACATTCACAATGTTTTTTATCTTGTCGATTAGCTGCTAGTGTTGTCTGTCCAACTGTGTCGCGTATATAGCTAGATAGCTGTGTTAGCCTCTACATCTTGTACGTATTTGTGGGTAATTTCCAATTGCTTACAGTAGGTTACGGATAATCAATCTTACAAGCCCGTATTAATATAGCTGACGAATAGTAGGCTAACTATTATAGGGGGACACCTAACTAGTAGCAGATAATGTAGGCCTGTTTGTTAGTAGCGAGTTTCTGAACCATAATCTTGGCACAGAGAAGAAACATGAAGCCGGTTTTGTAATGTCAAACATTGTAATGTTAAAATACGTTCGTTACTTAAGAAATTAGAATTTTCCTGGCCAGTTATTGTCATTGCTGCACTTACGCATAATATATGTACATGTAAAAAAAAGATGTGATCAGTAATATTCAAGTATTATGTAAAGCTGTTGTCAGCCGACCAGTTCGTGGCAATAATACATTATTTTATTGGAGGTGCCAAAGGTGGATTTAGCAAAAAAAATTAATTTAAATAAATTTAAAAAAACCCAGCGGGCATTCTGTGCCTCTGAGTCCCATAAAGGGAACCACAAACTATTCTGATGGTATACGAATTGGGGGAAGGATAGTCAGACAGGAGAGCGTTTTCGTGTGTTGCTTTAGTGTCTCCTTGTGGTTGGTCGTGCGTGTGCAAGCCCATTTGTAGTCGTAAACTATATTGAAGCAGATGTTCAAGCCAGCTGAACGATCAGGCCATCCATAACAAACTCACCCATTTATCTATGGAGTCCTGACAGAATTTGACAGGTGTAAGCATTTTTGTAATAGCTCCATCGTGCCCTTTGATAGACTATTGGGTAGTTTCAACATATTATTTATGCAAATCAAATCTTCTCCATAAGGGCTTAATTGATTTGGGATTGTGCCTGTCTTCATCTGTCTTTGGTAATATTTCTCTGCTCAGATGTTGCAGACCTTAACCAGTGGTGGCGTTCCATGTAATTGACTGAAAGTGTACAGTAACATAATGTGTGTTATGTTATATAATTAGGGATTACTTGAAATATCTGTGCAGACATTGTACAAAATTTCAGGTAAAAGCAGTGTCTGAACAGAGGAAAGCTGTTCCAGAAGAGCTGTAATATGGAGGCATTGCTAACTGCAGACCTCATCTCTCAGGCACCTCTATGCTACCACCTACTGGGACTTCATTTCTAGATGCAGGGACTCCCTACCACAGGGCTGCAGACTGGTACTTGACCAAAGTTTGCTACCTGGCCGCCGGGTTTTGACATATATTTTTATCTCCCCAGCCTGGTGAGAGAGTAGTAAATCTTTGACACCTTGAAACATTTTTTACTAAATCACAGCCACCCCCTTGCAGACTGGATGAACTTAATTTCCATCTCATTTTTGACATTCTCATAAGAGTCAACAAAAGAGAGCACCATTATATTTACAGCAGAACATGTACATGTTGTGATTCGTATATAATGTTTGTAGCCATTTTAACAAATTCACTAACCATGATTTGCATAAGAAATTTGAACAAAACTGAGGTCTGACATTGACCTATGGTCAACTAACTTTGCTAAAAACAAAAGCCCCTTGTTTCTGTCGCCTGCAAGTATAAGGGATACTTCATGCAGGTATCCAAGAATGGTGCCTTGAAATTGATATAACATTCACCCAAGGCAAGTTGTCTTACTAGATAGGAATTAACTTTGCAAGCCAGAAAGCATTTATGGTTGTATAAAATCACAATGAATACTTGTGGAAGCAGATGTTTTCAGTGCACAGCACATGCTCTGGGGAAAATGTGTTTTGGTGGGTGGGGAAAGAAAGATTGAGAACCCTTGCTCAAGAGTCTAGCTCTAATCTGTAAGGCACATAGAGATCCTATTAAATTACTAGAGGGGATATGGTTTCTTGTAGCAGAGAGATTATGACTGCCACAATGAGTGCCAACTACACCCCTAGCATAGAGTGTGTTGGAGATCTCTAGTGGTAAAAAGGCTGTTTATCACTACCAGTCAAAGGGTTGGACATACCTACTCATTCAAGGGTATTACTATAATTTTACTATTTTCCACATTTTAGAGTAATCGTGAAGATATCAAACCTATGAAATAATACATGGAATCATCAGCATGTGTAGGAACTCCTTCATGACTGTTGGAAAAGCATTCCAAGTGACTACCTCATGGAGCTTGTTGAGAGAATGCCAAGAGTGTGCAAAGCTATTGTAAAGGCAAAGAGTGGTTGGTTTGAAGAATATACAATATGAAATGTATTTTAATGTATTTTTTGGTTATTACATGATTCCATAGGTTTTCTTTTTATAGTTTTGATGTCTTCGTTATTATTCTACAATGTGGAAAATAGTAAAAAATAAAGTAATACCCTTGAATGAGTAGGTGTGTCCAAACCTCTGCCTGGTACTGTTAAGTTTGGGATAATCAACAAGGTGGTTTAGGAGATATAATTAGCACTCACTTTCCTTATTGTTATTGTTGGACTCCAACTTGATTAATAGGAGGAATCAGACATTGACTTATATGTGTGATGTTTACTACAAAATGGTGATTGCCTCAATGGCATTGCTCCTTAGGTGTGTAATTATTTAATTATTTTAAAATGGTTTCTTGCTGGTAGGAAAGTTAGGTTCCATGTCTTTCCAAAATGGTAATGTGTGCAAGGCGTTAGTATTTATAAAGAGCTCTGCCATCAGTAGGTGAGCTACCCTCAGCTAATACCACCTAAGGCAATCCTTATTTCAGTAAGTAGCTTGATTTATTTTTGATTGTGTGATTGTTTGAAGCTATCTTTAATATGACAGCTGACGGTAGACAGCAACACTACATACACTTTTTCTAAATTGACAGCTAGAGGGAGGCAGAGTCTCATAGATTACGCATAGGCTGTAAAGACTCATATCTTTTTCCAGTCTTGTACCATGTTTATTTTACCTCTGCTTTCCTCTCTGCATTCACAACTGTTTCACTGCTGAATTATTTTCTGTTCAACAGATGATTTCTTGACTTGGTGTCTGCGGTGTACCTGTTTGTGTTGAGTAAAGTAAGTGCTTAGTCCTCACTGTATCTCCATTTGTGATGGCTCCATTCAACTTTAATGGGGAAAGCTGCAGGTGCTACACCCATAATCTCAATAATATTTCCAATTTTGTGTTTGTATATTGTGTCTTAGTGGACAGAATTTGACATCCGAAGGCTTAAAAACATGTGTAAAATGGTATCCCTTTTGGCATCGCCACATCGCACAATCCTGATTTATCCAAAATAATCAATGAACAGAAACAGGAACTGCTGCTGCCTGTAATCACATCGTTCAACATGACACATTCTCTCAGTTTAATCTGTCCACGAGATTAAAACATGCATTTTTGATTTATAAATGAATGATGTGTACCCATTGATTCTTGAGGATTATACAGCATAAATGTATCTTATCCATAATAGGCTTGATGCCCTCCAAAGTTTGTAGGCTAACCTTAAATAGCAAACCCTGTAATTGTGATATGGCTGGTGAAAGGCATGGAAGGCATTCATAGCTCATTCTATGTTTTTTGGACTGGTTGTAGGCTGTTCGTTATTGCCTCAAATGCTTATTGTCCCTTAACCAACTGTTTGTTGTAAAGATATGCATTCTAGCATGTATAGTATTTCCCGTAGTCCATTGTGGATGCTATTTGAGGCTGCCTGACCAGGTTTATTAAAGTGCTCTTTTCTTTAAGGAGTGCGATGGCAGTGCCAGTGGCCGGGGGTGTAGACCTTAGTCGGAAATTTGTGTCAGAGGCTGAGATCGAGGAGAAGAGGAAGCTGAGACAGGAGGAATGGGAAAAAGTTAGGAAGCCCGAGGACCCAGAGGGTAAGTCGCCTGTCCCAGTAACTCGCAGGAAAGAAAAGTGCACCACGTAGACACGCTACATCTTTCACTTGTCTCCTCTAAGCTGCATGTCTCAGGTCTTTGTGTCTTTCTGCTGTCTTCCTGACTCAGAGGTGCCTGAGGAAGAGTATGATGGGCGTACCCTCTATGAACGGCTACAGGAGCAGAAAGACAAGAAGCAGGAAGAGTATGAAGAGCAGTTTAAATTCAGTAAGGCTCACTGATGCGATTCTTTTAGCTACTCTCCATTTTCCTTCCTATGTTCTGGGCATTGGATGTCTGAGTTGACACACTCATCTCACATCTACAGCATGGATGGTCCTGTTATGAACTCTGGACCTGTTATGAAGCTGTTTGTGTGAACTGATGGAACAGCGGTGTGTTAGACTTCTTTTGAAGAGGTGCAGGATTAGTTTATGATCTGGTCTTGGGAATGATTAGTGCCTGCTCCTTGGCATAGCAGCTTCCCTGCCTTTCAGTTTCCCTGCTGATCAGCCCACTATTACTATTCACCATATGTGTCTTCTGAAGCTAAATGCTCTTTAAGCAAGGACATTTCTGGAGAAAATATAAAAACTGTTGGTTTGTATTTACAAATGGAATAATTCATAATATATGTTAAGATGATCATGGTGTGGTTGTATCGGCACTACCGTACTTAGATATTGTTTCCATGGTAATGTCTCTTTATACTACAGAAAACATGGTAAAAGGCCTGGATGAGGATGAGTCTCACTTCTTGGACGAGGTCTCCAGGCAACAGAGTCTGGTGGAGAAACAACGTAGAGACGAGGAGCTGCATGAGCTAAAAGAGTATAGAATATCCTTTCAGTTTCAGCTGTAAACTCTCTCTCACACAAACAGACAGCAAAAACAGTGCACACATTTTCCTGTCATTCCGTTGGGTGATAAAAAATATATAAATAAAATGTCAAGTGGGCATGAGTCACATAAATACTTGATATACAGTAAGTGTGTAGATGTGAAGGCCAATGACCCTCATTCTCTCTCTGTCTCCCCACTGTCACTTTTCTTTGGTTGGGTTGAGCTTTCTGCTCTTTGTCAGCATATTAGGCTTGTCCTACCCCTCAACTCCCACAGCCAGCTTAGTAAAGCTGATGGCCAGGAGGAGGCTTTCAGTGTACAGGCATCAGGTTGGAATGGCTGCTCTTCCCTCTTGTTACTGCTTTCAAAACATGTCATCCAGTAGCTACCCTTTGTAATACAGAAACACATACTGTACAACCACAGTTCATATGATGAGACACGGTTACATCCAACAGCCTGGATAACAGGACAGTTTAAATTAGCATCAACACTGACCGTCAGTGGCAACCTCCATTGGCTTGTTATTGTGATGACCTCACTGAGGAGATTATTAGCCACTCAGTTTGCACTGTTCCTGCTTTGAAGTAGCTTTGCAAATTGATTGTTGCTGGTTTGATCTTCAGGAAGGACATTCAGGACATGTCATTTTGTGAAGCAAATATTGTGATTTTAATGCATCTACTTTAAAGTGCACATTATGCTTTGCATGTCCGCTAAACTGATATTATGTATGTAAATGTATGCAAATCTGCTCTCACGTCACAGATATCTCAGGACTGCTTAGAGCCGTGGTCCTGTGGTGCTTCATTCTAAATGTAGCTATAGCTTAAAACGTCACTGGCTTGATGGCTGGCCTCATTTGTCTGTCAGGCTGTCACATACAGTGGTGAAGCAGGGGGCGTGGCCAGACCATTACACTATCATGTAAAGCAGTGGGCGTGGTCAAACCATTATGTTATCAATTGAAACCGGGGGCGTGGTCAGACCATTATGCTGTCACGGATGTGAGCAATGTTCCCTATGTCTCTCTCTCTCTTCACTGACAATCAGGTTTGTCTGCAGATGGAGGAGGATGTGTTGTCTTGGCAACCGACTCCTACAGCGGGCTGGTTTGTATGCTGATGGGAGACAGTTTGAAGCGCTTACCGCTGAGAGCCATCGAGCCAGATCCTCTTTCCTAATATTGTAATTTGTCCTAGTTCAGATAGTTTTCCCACCAGTGTCACAGATTTTTCTTAGCTTCAAAGTGTGTCAGTTTTCCAGGGCAGGGGTGGAGGCCCAAAGATAGAATGGTAAGTGGAAGGAGTTGACTGGGTTTAGGTGGACACACCTTGACTGTGGCTAAATGAAGCCAAAAAGCTCTGCGTGTTCCACTTCTCCTGAACTCAGTCATTCAAACATAGTTGACCATTCCATTGTGATAGTCAGAGCAGTGGGCACTGTCTCACTGGAGTCAAGTCATAATGAGGCATGAAATAATAGTCAGCCATTGTCCCCATCACTCTAATCAACAGTTCATTATGACATCTAGGATCTGGATGTCTCTGTCTGCTCCGTTTCATCTCCTTAACTCCAGGATCTCACAGTGCTCTGAAGAAGCTGGCGTCCACTGAGAGTCGTAAGGAGCCGGAGAGAAGGACTGGAGCCAAACCAGCAGAGGTCAAGACCAGTCACCTGTCCCAGGCACACTTGTTGGCCGGGGCAGTAAAGCGACGCAGGTGCGGCCCGGGGCCACGCCTATAACCCTGTTAATAGTCTCCAACTCTCATGGTCACTGCTTTCAATGCATCTGGATATGGTGTTAGGTTAATGGGGTTTGGCTGTGGATGACAAATAGTGAATGGACCTGTGGTCTTACCTTCCTGTCCCCTGCAGCTCTTCACAGTCCTCAGACAGTAGCAAGAAACAGAAGGTCGAAGAGTCAGGTGCTGGGAACGGGAGCCGGACAGGTGGGTTGGGATTCTCATAAAGTCACCGCTGACCGCTCTCCTAACAAACTCCTATCTGACACATACTCCTGTGTTAACTGACACCAGTAATTGTGACTGACAGTGGTTTGTGCTCTCAGAGCAGGAGGCAGGCGGAGGCGCGGGTGAGCAGGGCTCCGCGGTAAAGACAACAGGCGTCCTTCACCTGCCCTCAGCTGCCGTGTGTGTGGGCATCCTGCCGGGCCTGGGAGCCTACTCCGGTAGCAGCGACTCTGAGTCCAGCAGCGACAGCGAAGGTAGCGTGGATGGGAGCATCTTTCCCATAAAGAGATACAGAGTCTGCAGATAGACACACATACATGCAAAAAGAGGCCGCAAACACCTATACTCACATTGCTTTGACAGATGTGTGAGTCACTAATAAAGTCATCAGCCTTTTCATGGTCTTTTCCCAGCCGCGTGCTGCATAGCTTGTTGTGATTTCCTTTCTTCATAATCACTAAATCTGAATTAAAACCTGTGAAATGAACTTCAATATCATTGTGGTTTTGGTGTTGTGCTTTCGAACGTGACACCCCCCCTTCCTTCCAATATTACGTCTCATGCAGTTTAAATCCCTGGCAGCCTAACCTGAGGACATCCCCCTGCAGCTGCAGCTGTGCTATTGGTCAAGGGGAACAGTGATTGACAGCTGTGGATCAAGGACAAGACTGCTAGATTGTCACATCACATTTATACCGTACCTTAGATAACATCAAGAAAGCAAGCCAGAGCTTTTTGGGCCGTCTCAGGTGCAATGTGGTCATGTGTTTCCCTTTATTTCTGTCCTGTTTCTGTTGGATGAATCCGCGCAAACAATGCTGGATTTTAATGGACTTCTTTTCATGGAAATCTGTGTTTGATGGTTGGAAGTTCAAGGCTTGGGAAGAAGGAAATAAAGTTATATTTGGTTTTTCTGTTAGTTGTATTTCCTGTATGGAGTTTGTGTACATGAGTGCATGAATGAATGTCAAATAATAAATGGAACGAAATGGCTCCAGTTTTAATAAAATGGAAGTGACTTCTGTTTCTGTTTTACTCATTTTTGTGCAATTGATTAATAGTGACAAAAAGGCTGTGGAGATTTAGTGTGGTGATATACTGGGCAAGAATATGGTTGTACTGGATACACATTTTATGAAAATATTCTCAAATGGATAAATGTTTTAGTGTATTCAACCTTCTAAATCCTGAATAAATGTTTCTCTCTTCTTAACAGAGATGTGACTGAAACGGTCAACAACATTACGATGGTCCAATGTAAGGCCAGGGGATGCATATAAATTATATTTTAGGCATATGTTAATCTTAAATAATTGTTTTAGTTTATTAGTATTTTGATATGTTGGAATAGAAATGTCTGGGCACTTCAGTCTTTATTGCTGAATGTTAGAGATGGAATAGAAATGTAAAGGTCAATTCCAAATGAGTTGTCATATGCAGTGTTTACGTGAATGCAGTCTCTGCTAACATTAGGATGTTGGCTTTACACAGTGTTTAAATTATACCAATGCTTGAATTCTGCAATATGGATTGAACGGAACTTATTATTAACACATTAGTAAAGAAAAAAACATGATAGCCTCGCACACCTGCCTGATCCTGCGACCTTACACTGCGTGCACAATTATTAGGCAAGTGAGTATTCTGATTGTATTTTTATTTCTATGCACATTTTCCAACTCCAAACCATATAAACTTGAATGCTCATTGGATTCAATCATTTGCAGGTGATATGTATTTGTGTACATATCACCTGAGAGAGCCATTTTCATTGATGCAAAGATCATCTCACAAAGGGACTGACGGGTTCATCCTAGTGCTGGAATGCAAGGATTGAGATACTGGGGTGTTGAAGTTCATGCAGTCCCCTGGAGACAGCTGAGCTAGAGAATTGTAACAATCTGACTGTTTTAATTCTATTGCATTTTTTTTTCTTCATTGTAAAGCACATTGAATTGCTTCTATGTATGAATTGTGCTATATAAATAAACTTGCTTGCTAATGAGGTAGGGTGTGGAAACAGTGAATAACACCTTATATCAAAGTGTACGTAATTATTAGGCAGCTTCATGACCTCAGGTAAAATGGGCCAAAAAAGAGATTTAACTGACACTGAAAAGTCATGAATTGGAAAATGCCTTTCAGACGGATGCAACACTCTTGAAATAGCTAAACTATTGAGGCGTGACCACCGGACACTCAAACGTTTTTTTGCGAATAGTCAACTGGGGTGCAAAAAATGCATGGAGAAGAAAAGACGCGAATTAACTGGAGAAGACTTGAGAAGAATTAAAGGTGAAGCTACCAGGAACCCATTATCCTCCAGTGCCACCATATTCCAGAACTGCAACCTACGTGGTGTGTCCAGAAGTACAAGGTGTCAAGTGCTCAGAGACATGGCCAAGGTCAAGAAGGATGAAAGAAGACCACCACTGAATAAGATTCACACGTTGAAGCGTATAGATTGGGCAAAGAAATACCTGAAGACAGACTTTTTCAAAGGTTTTATGGACAGATAAAATGAGAGTGACTCTTGATGGACCAGATGGATGGGCCTGTGGCCATCACTAATGGACACAGGGCACCATTTCGAGTCAGGCGCCAGCAAGGTGGAGGAGGGGTACTGGAATGGGCTGCTATCATTAAGGATGAGGTAGTTGGAGCTTTTCGGGTTGAAGATGGACTGAAACTCAACTCCCAAACCTACTGCCAGTTTCTGGAAGATACTTTCTTCAAGCAGTGGTACAGGAAGAAGTCCTCAGCATTCAAGAAGGCCATGTTCTTTATGCAGGACAATGCTCCATCACATGCATCCAAGTACTCCACTGCTTGGCTAGCAAGCAAGGGCCTCAAAGATGCCCGAATAATGTGCTGGTTCCTTACTTACCTGACTTAAATCCTATGGAGAACTTGTGGACCCTTCTCAAACGTGAGATTTACAGTCAGCAAAGACAATACACCTCTTTGCACAGCATTTGGGAGGCTGTGGTTGCTACTTCAGCAAAAGTTGATCGTGAACAGATCAAGAAACTGACAGACTGCATGGATGGAAGGCTCATGGCAGTTATTGAAAAGAAGGGTGGCTATATCGGTCACTGAATATTTTTGAACGGCCAGAAATGTTATTTAATTTTCATTTTGTGTTACTTATTTGTTGCACTTACTCTAAAAATTGACAATAAACAAGTGAGTTGAAATTATTTTTGTAATTTAGTTGCCTAATAATTCCGCACACTAATTGTTGCCTAATAATTGTGCTCACTTATGTATTCCCCTGAGAAAGATCAAAAGTCATTTTTCCTTTGTTAAAAATTCAGGTTTGAGGTTCAATGATATTTTGGATTGACTGAGAGCATTGTGTTTGTTCAATAATAAAATCAATCTTGAGGAATACGATTTGCCTAACAATTGTGCACGCAGTGTATATTTAAATGGTACATGGATATCAGTCTGGTGTGCTGTGATTCAAACCGTTTGGGCATGGGGCGTTTCCAATGGGTGTTAAGAAAAGTTTGTTCAAAAGCGATTGGATGGCTCTTCAACTAATCAAACCAACAATGCTCATAACATAGTACCAAAGCACCAGGGTAGCTGATTAACGTGTCTGAAAACTTGTTGCCCTCATTATCACGAACATTGGCACATTGAAGCTACCAATAAAGTACCAATAAAACATTTGAAAAACAAAAAGAACATTTTTTTAATGTGACTAATAGCATTAGGTTTAACATTGCTCAACGTTCCTGAAAACTCAATTCTCATTAGACCTGCATTTGACCCACCCAATGCAAAACGTCGGCAAAATAGTCTCAATTGTCTCAATGTTTTATAGGTCATTCTGAGGTCACTCAGCCACCCAACATGCTTCAAATTGACTCAAAATAGGCTCAATCATTTATTCTCCGTTTGTGCTGGTTGTGCCATTAAAATTTTCATTTGTGCTGCTAACATTTTTTAAATATTAAAGAATATTTTATAGGTCATTCTGAGGTCACCCAACCCATGCTTGCAATGCAGCTTTGGTATAGTGGGACGCACAGTTTCCATTCATGAATTTAGACAATGCTAATAATGCTAATTACAGACTGGGACAAAGCGGAATAATGGATTGTTTTAAAAAATGACTCTATGTGCCTTCAGAAACAACACAGGGTAAGTAGACTTTTACCCAAATATGAATTTTGGCCGAACTATCCCTTTAAGCCTACTCATTATGACTAGACTTACATCTGTGTAGCGTTTAAACGTAAGCTTGTGTGATCAGGCGACTGTGCAAGGCTATATTTATGCAGCAGTGCTAACACTACGTTGATCTTAGCCAATTGTTGTTTCAAAACCATTACATCTTTACTTAGACGAAAGTTGGGGAGGTACACCAGACTGTGTTCGGCTCAGCATTTTTAGGTTTACTGCATGAATGCATATTGACTGACCTACAAAATAAATAACTATGAACCACTCAATTCGTAAGCTGGTCAACCGTGTAGATTGAAACTGCTACTGTTATTTCTCTTTGAGCAAAGTTCAGATCAACAGCAGTGTCATTGTTTATATGTTTCTTTATTATGTCTAAATTAACTTTTCATGACAATTTTCACATTAAAAAGGGGTGACATTTGTTGGTTTCTAGAGCAAGGGTTAACAACCTTTTTCCATCAGGGCCCCTTTATTCTACATTTGCTAAATTTCACACCCTCTATTCCCGGGGAAACACAACCATTACTTTTAGATCAATCACAATTTACCGTACCTAGGATACACCATGGGTTTGATGGTCTTAAGCCTGGCCATTGTGTTTTGTGATCTAATCAATAGGCTATGATCAAATCAATGTCTGATCTATAAACTGTAAATTGTGTCCCTTATCAGTTAACTAGCTGGTGACTCCCTGTATGCTAATAAATTGACAGACATTTTTTCAAAAGTAATAAACATTTCTTTTAAACCATTACAACCAAGTCAATGGTACTGGTCAGTGAGTTTAAAGACTGGTGTAATGTTAACGGTTAAATGGATTGGCCATCCATATCTTTTCACGCTTTATTAATATGCAGACAAAACATGTGTCTGAATACCTCTGGAGTGTCTTGAATTCATCTGCACCTGTCTAAGAATTTGGCCACAATCAAAATGTGGAGATCAGGACAACCGGTGCATTTTAGCCCCCGGTATGTTCGGCTAGAATTGGAACTATGATTCATGAACGGTAAAAATCAATATACAGTATTTCTAACCCTGATATCACGCACTCAGAAACGGAAATCATGAAACAGTGAACTCCAGAAGTGTTTGGACAGTGACACATTTTTTTAATTTTTTAATTTTTTCAAGTGTCAGCTTTGATTTGAGGGTATTTTAATTTTTCAGGATGAAGCATTTAGAAATTACAGCAGGTTTTGCAGATAGATTTAACATTTTGGGGGCTATCAGTATATGGGCAAAAAAGGATATTGTACCCAAACATTTTTGGCAAAAAAAAATGGGGGGGACTATTTTCAAAACTATTTTTAAAACATGATGACAATTTTAAATGGTTTGTTGTGATAAAAAATACCCTGAAACTAAAACTGACAGTCAGCACTTTATCCCCATAGTCATTGCATAATTTCAAATCTAAAGCGCTGGAATATTGAGCCTGAAACACTAAAGGGTTACTGTCCATATACTTCATCTCTCTTGGACTGACTATATAATCACAGAACTGTCATGATACAACCGGATGTATGAGGTAACGAGCAGCGTTAGTTTCAGTGCTATGGGTGTCAGCATTTTTTTGAATTTCTGAATAGGAGGGCACTTTTGGCCCATATACTTTCCTGTAACTTGAAAAGAGCGGGGTGGAGCACTTTGTTCAAGTTGAAATCCTAGGGGCATCTATGCCAAGGGCATCTCTGAACACAAAATGCATCAAGATATGAAGTGTAAACAGAACCACTGAAATGTTTTCTGGTCTGATGAATCTTTTGTCAATGGTACAGATTTATGTTAATAGTGGTGGTGTAATTGTGAGAGGACTTATTTCTTGTCACAAATTAATACATAGATTTCTTTATTTGTTTTCTTGGCCCCTTAATACCAAGCACGCATAATTTGAATGTCAAAATATATCATGTATTCATGTATTTTATGTCCAGAGTTTACCCATTTTCAAATTCATGCTTCCAACAGGACATTGTGCCATGTCAAAGCATGCGTCATCTAGAGCTGATTCAAGCTGAACACGTGACTTAAATTTACTCCAGTGGCCTGCACAGTCCCCAGATCCAATACAGCACCTTTGGGATGAGGTGGAACAGGAAAGAATGTGTGGCTGAAAGATCTGCATGAACTGCGTGATACTATCAGGTCAACATGGAGCAAAATCCCTAAAGAATGTTTCCAGCACCACGTCGAATCCATGCCACAAAGTATTCAGGCTGTTCTGGAAGCAAAAGCGGTCCTACCCAATATTAGGTATGTGTACCCTATAAAGTGGCCACTGAGTGTAAGTTGCTGCTAATTGGTTCCTGTTTCAAAAATGTATCTGGTCACATTTGTCAGGGTCAAACAAAACCACAAAATCAGTGAAGAGTAACTGCAGAAACTTGCAGTTAACAGTTAACAGAACTTTGATCATGGGATTTTTGTTAATACAGTTGACACATAGGTGGTTAGACATTAATTTCCTACAGAATGGAACAAAGATGGTGGCCAATGGGGATGAACGGCATGACAACAGTAATCTGCTCTGGAATGCTCCCTGTATGTTCTAGTCAAACAAATGCAACAGTGACATTTCTGTAAGTTTAATGACCTGAGTGGTAACATAAATGTCATGGTGAACTTTATAAATTCAATAACAACACCTTAAAGGTAGCCAACAAGTACAACAAATTACAATTCACTGCATAAAAGATACATAAAAACGTTTCCATTTCAAAACATTGAACATTGTATAAATATACATTCAGTATACGCATTTCAAAAATTTCCCTTCAGGGGACAGCAAAGTAGTGTTCTTTGACACTTTTTTCTCCTACACAAAATCTTGCTTTCAAATAAGTAAAAAAAAAATCAGATAAATACATATAAAAAAAAACATTTCATGCACTTTTTTGTTGTTTTGTAAACAGTAAGTAGATATTTGCAACATGCATGATGAACCGAGGCCTGGGGTTTCACTCTGATGCTGTGTTGCTAGGCGACAGGTTCCTCTGTTTGAAATACTGAGTGACCTGTTGTGGCAGCTCAGCCAATACTGATTTAGCTAAAGTTTCCTTCGGAGCCTGTGAGAACATGACAGGGAAAGAAAGCCACAGAAGATCTACATTTCAGTGATTGTACAAGAATGAGAATGTATTAGAATCAGCTTTGGTCTAGTAAATGGTTTGGAACAAAAGACAGTATGAAAGTCAGGCACAGTCAGTCCAGAGATTTCTCTGTGTGATCTCTCCTGCTGATGGGTAAGATAATCATGCATTTGTACAGAATGATGGACTAATACCACACACATTAAGGAACATTTCAGTGACTGGAAGCGGTGCATTTGTAAATGTATTAAATGTGTGATATACATATTTATTAGAGAATGTATTTTGCTTTTTTGGTATTTTTCTAGAAGCATGTCAGTCAACTAGGCGGCTATTTTTCTAAAATGTCTGATTTACTGTTTGAAGTAAATCAGGTAAAATCCCAAACAATAATAAAATAGCTGTAATGTATTAGACCTTTTTTCTGTTAATAAAGTACTCTTAAGACAGGAATAGGGCCGTAATCATTGGGGTCATTTCAACCATGTTCCTCCAGCAATTTGAACAACGTTTGGAACCATTACATTACATTTCTCACACAGCTACATCATTTCTAAAGAAGTATTTATGGCTAAATTGCCATTGTGTATATTTCCCATTACATTTCCAGGAGTCGCCAACTATCTGCACGAAGACATTTTGGACATGATTCACACGGCCATATGTCCATAAATAATTGGCACGTACAACCGAATAAGGGGTCTGGAAATCTCAATGGCACAGAAATGTCATATACAGCCTTGGAAGTATTCAGACCCCTGACTAAATTGCTCATATTACTGAATTACAAATGATCTGCATCCAGCCTTTCTCCATTTAGATCAATATTTTATTCCTATCACTCCTGACTCCGGACCAAACACGCCTCCTGGCTATGTGGGTTAGGGCCCCGGCTTGGCCAGCTGTCTGTGCCCTTCCTGTCTGATTCCATCTACAAAACTGTCCTGTGACCCTGTTTCCTACTTTCCTGATGTGAATATAATAAACAATAATTTGTTGCCTTAGTATCAAGCCCATAGATGCAGTAAAGACATCACTGCAGAACTGGGGGCAACAGAAGACATTATATGCAAGTAGTAAAAAAATACGATCTAATAAAGTGTACATTGTCCTCAGAAAGTATTCAGACCCCATTACATTCTCCACATTTTGTGGTGTTATATACTCAAATTATAATTGATTAAAATGATTAATTTTGCCAACAATCAACACACAATACCAGATCATGACAAATGAAAAACATGTTTTTAGAAATGAGTGCCAAATTATTTGAAAGAAAAAAGAAATATCTCATGTACATAAGTATTCAGACCCTTTATTCAATACTTTGTAGAAGAGTCTTTGGCAGCAATTACAGCATCAAGTCTTCTTTGGTATGTTGCACACTTGGATTTGAGCAGTTTCTCACATTCATCCTTATAGATCCTATCAAGCTCTGTCAGACTGGTTGAGGAGCGTTGGTGAAACATGATCTTCTGTTCTTCCCAGAGATGTTAAATGGGGTTCAGGTCCAGGCTTTGGGCTGGGCCACTCAAGAACATTCACAGACCTGACCCAAACCCATTCCAGCGTTGTCTTGGCTCTGTAGTTTGGATTAATGTCGTGCTGATGGACAAATCTGGATCAGCTTGTCTTCAAGGACCTCCCAGAGTCCTTCAGGCCACGTCATAGGCCTTTTACTTGGGAGGGGCTTCCATCTAACGTAAAGGCCTAAATGATGTAGTGCTGCAGAGATTGTCCTTCTGGCAGGTTCTCCTAGCTCTGAGAAACTCTGAGGATCTTTTAGATTGGCAATTTGGGTTCTTGTTCACCTCTTTCCCCAGATCTACATCTCAACACTATTGTATTTTGGAGGTCTACGGAGAGTTCCTTGAACTTCATAACTTGATTTTTGCTCTGACATGCACTATATAGAGTAGGACCTTATATAGACAGGTGTGTGCATTTCTAAATCAGGTCCAATCAGCTGAATTTGCAACAGATGGACTTCAATCAAGTTATAAATACATCAGGGATTATTAAAGACACGGGACACATCATAGCAAAGGGTCTGAATACTTATGTACAATGACATATTCACATATTTCATTAAATTGGCACAGATTTCTAAATGTTACTGTTAAGATTAATAATACTCTGGCATTAAGGTTATGGTTAAGTATTGATGTTAGGGTTAAGGTAAGGTACGTTAAGGTAATGTATTAATGTATTAAGGAAATAGAGTAAGGGTTAGTTATCACTCTTAGGATTGGGCTTTCTTTTCAAATGGTAAAATTAAGGGTTAAGGTTTTGTAAAGGTTTAGACATAAAAGTTCTTTATCTTGCCATGGATTTAAAATCAAAACCTTTCAAGTCAGAGACTGCCATCCTTGCCATACTGACTTGAATCTTTAAAGGTGTATTTGGTATTAGTGTACTGAGTTTGAAATCACAAAACCGTAATCCTTGGGTATATATGATTCTCATCTGCAAGACTAATATGTATTTCCTGCAGATGGACTAAAGCTTGACTGTGCATATGAATTTCTCCGACTGGTAAGGAAGTCACATGACCCTCAGATCGCCCACTCCAACTCCCACATCCATTGCGGTTTACACTCGTGACTGAATTCAATTCACCATGCATCATCTGTAATTATTCCAGCAGCAACGCGTTGGAATGTGATACCAACTACAGAGCAAAAATTTGACATTTTAATGCAAAACAGTTATCCATATTAATGTAGTAAAAAAAAGTTTAAAAAAAAATTGTAGCTGAAATATGGGGCTTAATTCAAATCCCCTGTTTAAAAAAACTCCCAGACTGGCATTAGGTCCTGAATGAAGGTTTCCACTACCACAAGGGTGAGCCTCCTCACAGGAACACCTTCACTGTTCACCATTAGAAGTGTCTGGGCACAGGATAACCATTGTAAATAAAGGCACCGAGTAAATATTGCTTTGGGCAGTCTGAATGAATACCAGCCTTAGGTAGTTTCAACTGAGCCAACTGTGAATGCAGTCTCAGCATTCGAGGGAGCCCTGCCCTTTATTGTCAATTGTGCTATAAAGCGGATCAGCGAAATGGATTGAATTTAGCCCCTAGACTAGAAGGCAATGAACACAATTCTAATATGTAACCTCCCTTTTAACATCTCAGACACTCACATTTCGGAAGTCCCTGAAGGGAACAAACTGCACGATGTCTCTGACTGCCTCCTCTCCTGTGTATGAGCGTAACACACTGCTGTCCCCATCCAGGAACTCCATGGCAGCAAAGTCTGCATTACCCACTCCAATGATGATGATTGACATGGGGAGTTTGGCTGCCTGGACAATGGCATGGCGGGTCTCGTCCATATCACTGATCACCCCATCTGTGATGATCAGTAGAGTAAAGTATTGCTAAAAGGGAAAAAGACAGAGACAGGAAGGGAGAAGGCGGGGATTAAGCTTTAGGGATGATGTGAAGGAGATTTGAGGGGGAATATATTCTTTTTGGGACGGAGCAGAAAAGACTGGACAAATTTTGTTTAGACAGAAATAACATTTAGCCACCATAAATGACAGCATTCAGTTTATCCACGTGGATTACAGTGTCACTATGATGACTATAACCCCACTTCTAAGGTGACAATGGCGCTGGAAAACCACTTAATAGGAAGGCAATTCAAGCTCTGTTACCGTGTCCTCATTGTGAACTCATACAGCACTCAGTAGATGCACATTTCTTTAATTGCTTTTTATGGACATTAACTCAAAACGCCATAGAAGAGCACAGTCAGATTACGGATGATTGCATTACGTTGTACAGAAATTGTTGTACATGTGGAGAGGAAAGATGAGAGAGAAGATGAGGAGGGAAAAGGAGGAGCTTTAACACTATCCCATTATAATCCTGCAAAATAGGAGCGGGGGGGGGATTTATATAGTCACACACAATCTCCGGCTCCTGTTCTTTCTGCTCTAGTGTGTTCATATTTAGCATGGAGATTTACATTCGCTCAGTGTGGCATCATAATGAAATCTTCTCTTAGCTGTAAGGCCGGTTAGAGAGCAGACGGCAGCACAGTCACACTGAATTATCTCACACACGACCTGGAGGATTTAACTGTCTGTGGCCTCCAAAAAAGACCCACTCCTGCACGCACAGAAGTCAAAGGCTGAACTGGTGTGAGGATCAACAGGTTTCTTAATCATGCTGTGATGCAGAGCAAAAAGGCAGTAAAAGCATGCCTGAGTGATTGCCAACCGTCTGGGACAATGAAAAGCTATGGTTGGTTGACCTCTATCCAGTTCATTGGGTTTACTATGGCCAGGTCCAAACCAAGAGGGTCAGAGAACAACACTTGTGGAGGATGAGAGCAACACGCATCCTCAACCAGACAGGAACTGAGTGACAGGACAAACCTCAGCACGTCCTGCGTTCCATACTCACAGTACACAAAATAGCGACTCTCAGGGTAGAGTACTTCAAAACATACCTTGCATAACAAAGACTAAAATAAACGTGATTTTATCCCCCCAAATGGTGGTCCTTGTTCTTCCAACTGTTTTCTGTTTTCTATTGGAAACAATGTGAGTGATATCAAATGGCCTTTCTTCCAGTCCTGATAGTCATTTACATGGTAAGGATAGCATGGGGAGACTAGACCTGGTAGTCATTTACATGGTAAGGATAGCATGGGGAGGCTAGACCTGGTAGTCATTTACATGGTAAGGATAGCATGGGGAGGCTAGACCTGGTAGTCATTTACATGGTAAGGATAGCATGGGGAGGCTACACCTGGTAGTCATTTACATGGTAAGGATAGCATGGGGAGGCTAGACCTGGTAGTCATTTACATGGTAAGGATAGCATGGGGAGGCTAGACCTGGTAGTCATTTACA
>JACXGI010012180.1:0-17798 GCA_016801175.1 Esox masquinongy | reverse complement strand
TGCAGCCGACATTCCATTCATCCCTGCCCTTGAACAGAGATACTGGCCTTATAAGTTGGAGACAGAGAGAGAGAGAAAAGTCTTTCAGTATATGTGTAATTGATCAAGCATACATAATACAAAATCCTTCTAATAAGATAATGCATAAATAAGAATTACAATAAATTAATTTTCTACAGCTATAAGTAGGGTCTTCACACCCCGCTCGTTCTCCCTTTTTTCTTCATGAGAAAGGTTTAATATGCAGTCTTCGGTGATTCCCAACGAGCCAAGGATGGCGTCACCATCTTCGACCGCTGGAGCGGTCTCTGATAACCCGGCGCCCCGGCCGCCGACTTCCCTGTCGGTGTAGCGAGCTGGACCCCGCGGTCGACGTGCACACACTGTGCTGCTTGCGACGGTGCCATCGACGAGCCTGTGTGCACCGCCTGCGCCGTCCTCCTTTTACAGGTGAGGATGGACAGGCTGGCATACTTCACCGAGAAGGTCCCTCTCACCGACGTCCTCTCTCTCCTCTTTGAGGAGGACTCCTTTCAGGAGTCGGGGTCGGAAGCTGAGGGGACCGGCCCGGTTACGGCTATGTCCACCTCCGGAACTGTTCTCCTCCACTCGGCCGAGCGGGTGCGGAGTTATTCCGACTCTTCCTCTTCGGAGGAGGAGGTCGCCCCCCCTGAAGGACAGGAGTGTCGACCCCCCCAGCAGTGAAGGAGGACTTCTTCGCTGCCATCTCCGCTGCTGCCCGGTGCCTGCACATTTCTATGCCGGTGCCCACGCCGGAGGATGGGGAGGATCTCTTTGAGGCCGCCCACTGGACGCGGGCTTGCCGTCCGACGCCGACTACGGCGCCTGAGGTCCCTTCGCTTCGCAAGTATGCGGAGGAAGCGTGGGGGGCCACCTTCATGACCCGGGGCACGGTTAAGTCCCACTTCACCTTCACCACGGTGGAGAGTCGGCTGGAGACTTTTAGTAAAGGCATTCCGCCGCTGGAACTCGCCCTGGCAACTTCCCTAGTCCCGGGCCTGAGCAACAAACGTTGCTGGAGCGACAAACGTCCAGCTCTACCGTCCTTAAAGGACAGTGTCTCCGCCAGCCTGGCGGAGAAGCAGTCCGCCCTGTCTGTGCAGTCCCTGGCGGCCTGCAACAACGTGGGACTCCTAGCGACGGCTATGGCTGGGATGACCGAGGGTCGCACCTCGTTATCCCCGGCGGAGGTGAGTGAGGTGGCTCGGGCTTCGGCGGCCATTCTCAAGCTCACCCAGGCTAACTCCCTTTCGCCCGGCCGGGTGATGGCCACATCGGTTGTGCAGGTCAGGCACCTGTGGCTGGCGCTGACCTCCCTGAAGGAGCCGGAGAAGATGCCGTACCTCAACGCCCCGCTGCAGGAGGACGCACTCTTCGGCGCCGCGGTCACGGAGGCCCTGGTGCGCCAGATAAAGGAGAGGGAGGAGCGTCTCTGGCTGGGTCCCCTTCTGCCGGTTCCTACTTCCTCTTCGGCGTCCACTGCCCCCCCTGAGGTGGTGGGTTCACGGAGACCTGGGGGTCGGCTGCGTCGCCGTGTACACAGTCGCCGCGTCGGGTCAACGGGCGCACCGGAGCCAGATGCAGCTCAACCAGTGCAGCGGAAGGTAAGGGGACCTCGCACCCTGAGGTCCCCCCCCCTCCTCCTCCTTCCCACCGGCAGAACGAGGGGGGCCGGAGGGTCCCGCCGTTCAAGAAACGCCGTACCTGACTCTTTAGGGGGGAGTGTCCCTCGGACGCTTCCTCACCCTGTGGGCGTTTGGTGGGGAGCTCCTCTTGTTTGGTAAATAAAGCTGTGTTTGCTCCTTATTTATCAGTGAGTGAGCCTTCATTGCAGACGGCTGTTGCGCCTTCATTGCAGACGGCTGTTAGGTTTAGTGAGCGGACTTCCTGCCCTCGGTCTCTGACTGAGGATGGTTGTCTCCGACTCCATAAGTCTGTGGCTCCCCTTACTGCCGCCACTAGGGTGGCTGGTAGGGGTGGCGGCAGAGTGTTGTTGAGCGAGGAGGAGTTTTCCGCTCGCCCCACTGTAGTCTCAGGCCAGCTGCCCTCTGCTGCGCCACCTGCTGGAGCCTCTATCTCCATGGTTACGGCTGTAACCGATGGGGAGATGGACAGCTCGGCACAGGTGACGCATGCGTCTTCCCTCCCTTTCGGGTTGGCCCCACCTTGGGCGGGGTGGCTGTTTGCAAACGGCCCCCCCGCGGCGGTCGGGTCAGAGGAAGCATATGGTCAGTGGCTGGCTACAGCTCCCCAGCTGCGTGCTCGCCCGCTCTCTCTGTTTTACTCAGAATGGCGTTGGCTGTGCACACTACCGGACTGGTTGGACAGGACACTGAGGAAGGGTTATGCGCTGCAGTTCCACTGCCCGCCTCTCCCTTTCTCGGGGGTCGTAGAAACGGTGTTAGTGTCTCCAGTGAAGGTCGCTGCCCTGCAGGAGGAGATTGCAGACCTTCTAGAGAAGGAGGCAGTGTCTCTGGTCCCATTGGAGCAGAGGGAGAAGGGGCTGTACTCCACTTACTTCCTGGTGCCCAAGAAGACGGGAGGCATGAGGCCGATTCTCGACCTGCGCGTTTTAAACAAATGCGTGTCGAAGAGGCCATTTCGCATGCTCACGACGAAACGTCTCTTGGAGTGCGTGCACCCCGGGGATTTTTGCATCGGCATCGACTTGAAGGACGCTTACTTCCATGTTCCCATACTACCTCGCCACAGGAAGTTCCTGCGGTTTGCCTTTCGGGCCCGGGCGCACGAGTACACGCGGATTCCGTTCGGATACGCGTTGGCCCCCCGCACTTTCACCAAGTGCGTGGAGGCGGTGTTGGGACCACTGAGGTGTCAGGGAGTCAGGGTTCTGGCCTACTTGGACGACCTTTTGGTTCTGGCGCACTCGGCAGAACAGGCCCGGGTTCACACTTTCAGGTTGGTGACTCAGCTCACTCGCCTGGGGTTTGCAGTGAACTGGAAAAAGAGCGCTCCTCAGCCCAGTCAACTGGTGGTGTTTCTGGGGCTCCAGTTATCCACAGTGTCTATGAGGGCGTGCATGTCCGAGGTGCAGAGAGTGGCCACTCTGCGGACCCTGGCCCACGTCCGACCATTGCGCACAGTGTCGGTGTACACGGTCATGTCACTGTTGGGCTTAATGTCTTCGGCCCATGCGGTGGTTCCGCTGGGCCTGCTGCGCATGCGGGGCCTTCAACGCTGGTTCGCACGTCTCCGGTTGGATCCGGTGCGTCACCGACGGCGGTTGGTCAAGGTTCCGAGCTCTCTGGAGTCGGACCTGGCATACTGGAGAGACCCGCGCACTCTCCTGCATGGGGTTCCCATGGGCAGAGTGTCGGTTCGGGTCCCGGTGTTTACAGACGCGTCCCTGTCGGGCTGGGGCGGGACGTGCCAGTCGCACTCAGTCAGAGGGGTGTGGTCTCCGTCGGAGCGCCACATCAACTGGCTGGAAATGGACACAATCCGACGCGTGCTGCTACACTTCGCGCCGACTCTGCGGGGTCGGGACGTGTAGGTGTGGTCAGACAATCGCACGGCAGTTGCTTACGTAAAAAGGCAGGGCGGGGTCAGGTCCCTGTCCCTCCACCTGTTGGCGGTGCAGATCAGGGAATGGGCGCAGGTGCACCTCAGGTCTCTGAGGGCCCTGCACATTCCCGGACTTGCTGTCTCGGGGAGGTCCCCGGGACGACGAGTGGCGTCTTCATCCCGACATTGTGGCCGAGGTCTGGAGACGCTTCGGGAAGGTGCAGGTGGATCTGTTCGCGTCCCGGGAGGACGCGCACTGCCCCCTGTGGTTTTCTCTTCGAGCGCAAGACAGTCCACCGTTGGGCGTGGACGCGTTGGCTCATCGGCCGTGGCCGAGAGTACTGCTGTACGCATTTCCCCCTCTCTAGTACATTCTCCCTGTCATGTCTCGGGTGTGATCGGAGGGGCTGTCGCTCATCCTGATCACCCCTTTTCGTCCGGGTGCCCTGTGGTTTGCGGAGGCGGCCCAGATGGCGGTAGGGACGCCATGGCCGATCCCTTACCGCCACGGGGCGTTGTCACAGACGAACGGCTCGATTGGGGTGTTTCCTGTGCTGGGCCAGCCGCTTCGGGCCTGCTGAGGCGAGGACTGACGGAGGAGGTAGTCGGGACCATTCAGGGCGCGAGGGCGACCTCTACGTCGGCTAGTTATGCTAGCCGTTGGAGGATCTTTGCCCGCTGGTGTGAGGATGCGGGGGTTGACCCCCTTTGTTGTGACGTGGGCAGTGTCCTTTCGTATCTGCAGTGTCTCTTTGACCAGCAAAGATCCCCTGGCATGCTCAAGGTGTACACGTGTGCGTACTCGGCGTGTCATGAAGGGTTCAATGGAGTGTCTGTTTTTAGTCATCCCTTGGTGAAACGTTTTCTGGCTGGGTCCCGCCGTCTCCGGCCGGTGGCTCGGCGGACATTGCCGCAGTGGGATTTGGCTTTGGTTCTGGAGGGGCTGTGTGACGCGCCGTTCGAACCAATTGATCAGATACAGTTGAGGATGCTGTTCCTTAAGACGGCGCTCTTGTTGGCTCTGACCTCTGCTAAGAGGGTCAGTGACCTTTGTGCGCTGTCGACGCAGCCTGGCTGTCTCGCCATCAACGGCGATGGCAGCAGGGCGGTGTTACTCCCTAACCCGGCCTTTCTGCCCAAGTTGATCAAGGCGTCGTTTCGTTCCATGAAGATGGTTTTGTGGGCGTTTTCTCCCCCTCCCCATGCGGGAGCGACGGAGGAGAGGTTGCATCGTTTGTGTCCGGTACGCGTTTTGGCACAGTCCGCGGTGCGGACTGCGCCTCAGCTCTTTGTGTGTCATGGTGGCCCCAAGGTGGGCCAGCCGTTGTCGAAACAGCGTCTGTCTCACTGGTTGTGTGAGGCGATTGATCTGGCCTATAGGTCACGTGGCATTCCTACGCCTAAGGGGTTTGTGGCCCACTCCACGCGTGGGGTGGCGGCCTCGGCTGCCCCGTTCAAGGGTGTGGGGGTGGAGGACATTTGCGCAGCCGCGTCTTGGGGGTCGCCGTCGCCTTTTGTCCGGTTTTACTTGCGTGACATGGCTGCGTGTACGCTAGCTCACTCTGAGCTCAGTGTGGCTGAGGCTGGAGTGTGAGTTAGGTCCGTTGAGCTGCCAGGATGATGCATTTGACGTGGTTTCGTCCGGTGCTCCAGTTTGCCTGCATGGTTTTGGGGCGGACGCTCACACTGTGTGTGTTTAAACGTCCGTCTGTGTGTCGAGTACGGGTCTCGACGTGTTGTTTGGGCTGGCCTCGGATGCTCCAATTCAGTTTTTACTGATTGAGGAGGTACCGGTTGGGTTGGTGCCGTGTGTGCATTCGTTTGGTGCTGTTTATCAATGCGCAAACGTATGTGACTGGAGTGAGTGGGATGGAAGCGGCTCGGTGTCGTGGTTAGTGTTCCTTGATTGAGCCGTCCTGTTAGGCACTTATCTCGTTGGTGAGGTAGGAGACCGGCAGGGAGTACATCTTGGGCTCGCTCGCTTTGCCCTAAACCAATAGGAGCAAAGCCCCTATGGGCAAAGCTTCACGATATAGAACGATAGTTACTTTCGTAACTCCAGTTCTATGAGTGGAGTGTCGCCCATAGGGTTCATGCCCTGGCCGGTCTCTGACTGCTTTTCTCGTGAAGAAAGGTATGTCAGGAGAAGGAGCGGGGTGTGAAGACCCTACTTATAGCCATGGGGCAGATGGCTATGAGCAAGGTGATTTGCATATTTAAATCTTCAGTGACTGCCTATTGGCAGAGGGGTAAACCAATAGGAGCAAAGCCCCTATGGGCGACGCTCCACTCATAGAACTGGAGTTACGAAAGTAACTATCGAACAGAACTCACCTGTAGCTATGTATGTGACTCAGCATTCAATCATTTTCAGTCGTAAGTCCAAAAAAAATCTTGATCTTCGTCTGTTTCAAGAGTTAATCAAATTGTAGAAAACAATGTCATAATCCACATGTTGTATTGTCCAATTCAGAGCATAGAGCTTATACCTTACACCCTTTGAAAAAGAGTCGTTCGTTTTCCTGAACAAGACTTAAGGAAAGTCACTAAAATGATCCTGTTTTCACATCACTACTTTGAAACGTGGGATACCTAGCTAGCATTCTTGTTGATGTGAGCAAAGATGCCCCCTCCCTTGTTGTTATTGTTGTTGTTGTGCTTCTTCTTCTTCTGCTGCCGCTCCTGCTGCTTCTTCTTCTTGTAATTTGTTGGTGGATCGCAACCATACGAAAGGTGCATATACTGCCACCTACTGTACCGGAGTGAGAGGCCGGCCACGGCCGACCTACATCATACCCTTCTGCTCAGCCCCGGCTCCCTTGAGAAATTGAGACACAGCACTTGCCCCCACCCCCCCTCTTTTTGTATTGTGCGTCGCATGCAATTGACATTCGCTACAGCGCCATCTATGGACACGGCGGTGTTTAAACACAGTAAAGAACTGTCCTCCATGAAGCGAGTAGAGTTGAGCCGGTACCGTGCAGTGGAAAGGGGCCATTAGATTGGGGAAAAATGATGGTAAGCAACGGTGAGGGACGCTATTTCTAACCAGTGAGTGTGTGTGTCGTAGAACAGAACGTAAAAATCTCTTAAGCTTGTGTTTACCACAGAGTTTATTTCAAGCATCTAGACTAACCAAAAACCAGCAATTGTGGTTCATAAATGTGTTTACTGTACATGTCTACACAAAGGTCCTTTACACAAGCAATAGCGCATAAGTCAAAGTCTATTTTATTTCTGAACTACCAATGTTGATTCAAAATTCTGTACACTAAAATTTAACTATATTAAATTAAATTAATACAAATAAAATCAGCACAAGAATAAAAGGGATAATAGCATCTCTGCTGGAAGAAAATGGCAAGACTACACACGATCTAGGCACATCACAGCGCACGCCCTCACTTCGGTGGCTAGCCACCAGCGTAAAGCAGTCGGGCCGCTGGTGGAAAGCCACCAGAGATGCAAATTAGCTGATGCAAATTGAGATCAGGAGAAAAGCGGCAAAGGCTGGTGGCCCGCTGGCTGTAGGACATTATAGCCTCCAGTGGCCCTCCAGTCTAAGACCCTTGGGTAATACAATATATTTTTCTATCACTTGTCATGGTATTGGAGTTGTGTGTCGGGAATGAAGTAATCTGTGTGGTGAAGCCAAGATTCATCTAAGGGAGTTCATTTGACACATGTTCATCTGATGTTCTTTGGTGAAGTCAAGGTTCATCTTAGGGAGTTCTTTTGCCACATGTACATCTGATGCTGTGTGGTGAGGTCAAGGTTCATCTAAGGGAGTTCTTTTGACACGCACATCTGATGGCAGCAACTGCTTCAGATCTAAAAATAAGTGCCAGCAGCTAATCAATGACTGACCATACGGTTTTGTTAGTACATAAATGTGCGCACCATACGCTCGATCTTAAACCTACTAACAAACATGACAAGGTAAATTACCTGTCATCCCTTAAGCAACCAAAAAAATATATTGGTTAACTAAAATGTTACAATGAAGGCTTAAAATTCACGTAATTAGACAAAAGATACAGAGATAGGATTTAAGGTTTTACAATTCTTCTGAAGAAATATTTTTAACCACGAGTGGAAAAGGTTTTGCTTTTGATGGGTAGGTGCCAGAAAACCCAGGCGAACAACGGTAAGATATTTAGTAGCCCATTTGTTAAAGGAATTGTGAGGCAAAGCTACGATGCATTGAAAGCTCATTGACTCTATGGGCTAGTACAGCATTGTGATGTAGAACAATTGGCAAGAATTAGAATGTTTGGAAAGCGTCCTGAAGAAGAGTCGGTGCCACAGCGCTCAGTAGAATTAATAGGAAGGAGAAGCCCCTGACTGCAGAATGCAGTTCGGGGCCGGGCTCAATGTGGGTGGAGTCTAACGCGTTTAACCAGACCCCTTCCCGTCTCCTTCAAGGTCCTAAGGATTAAAATGTGCAGTTAGTTTTAGTTGTATTTGTCTACTTAAATATTAATTGGGTATTTTTGTTTCATGCCCGAAGGTTCTAGTCTGACTTTTACAGTACGTTTCCATTTTGATATGATTATTTATCTTATAGGCCTATATCTTATAGGCCTATTAGTTTAAGGACACCCTTAAACTAATACTTTGTTGAAGCACCTTTTGATTTTATTACAGCACCCAGTCTTTCTGGGTGCTGTAATAAAGGTGTGTAATGAATTCTATTTAACATGAGTTTGAATGTGATTGGTTAATTCTGAACACAGCCACATCCCCAGTTATAAGAGGGTGTGCACACTTATGCAGCCAGGTTATTGTAAGGGTTTTGTTTTTCATTTTTCCCCCCTCAAATATTTCAGTTTGTTTTTCAATTGAATTGTTCACATTATAGGTCACATTAAAAGTGGAAAAAGTTCTGACATGATTTATCTTTGTCTTATTATTTTACATCACAAAAACCTGGGATTTTCACAGGTGTGTGTAGACTTTTTATATCCACTGTATATGCTAGTTAAATGCTGAGCCCTTAATATTTGAAAGCATGCAATTTGCAATTTCTTGACCTGTAGCCCATTGATAGAATATATTTTTTGTTCCTTTTGGCTGCGTGCTGATATGGCTGTTTTCGTTTCAATTTAATTGAATTCAAAGCAAGTAAATGTACTATTTTATTTTATACATTCTATAGGCAAAATTTTGTTTAAAAATGCTGAGCATCTGATTTTCTTGCCAGCCGATAGTGTATCGGAAATGCTTTGCTATTTCGTTGTCGTATAAAATTAATAATAAACGAATAATATAGTGGTACTTGTTTGGGTGTATATATTTTGGCTAAAAGACTGATATACAGATCTGTAGACTATTTTAAATAATGATTACTTATTATCCTCATCCTTTCATGTTGTTAAAAAAACAAGCTAGACTTCATTAAAATACTGTATGGCTTGGTTATATAAAAACGAATACTCGACATACACAATCACAAAATTGACAGAGTTTGTTTGAATTATGACTAAACAAAAACTGAATGGAGTGAATTTGGAGTGGCAGTTATTTTTCCTGCAAACAAATAGCGGTTTTGAGCAGAGTGATGGGAAAGACGTGGAGCGGTGGAGCAGAACTTAACCTTCGCTCGAGAGGTTGCATACTCTGACAAGTATCACTTAATGGAATATTTCTTACTTTCATCAAAAATGAACTATGTTTGTATTCAACATGTGCCATGCACAAACGTGTGTGTTTGTATTCAGCGTGTGACTGTGGGCGGGGTCAAATGTGGGCAGGGTCAAACGTTTGACTCCGCCCATGTTGATCCTCGAACCTGAACTGCACACTACAGTCAGGGGTACTATATAGGAAGAGCCAGGGTGAAAAAAGCCGCAAAATTAGGCCTTTTTTCTGGCAATTTCTTCTAAACTACAGCAAGCAGCTTGAATATAAGGAAATATTATGAAATTGGCCTTCATGACAAACACAACAATATAAGTTTCATCCGGAAAAGTCGTTGTTAAATTTTTTGTCTGTCCAGCTTAAAACAACGTATTTGTTACTGCACTGCTAGCTCGCTAATGGCAATGACTATAGAAAGAGGACGGAAGCCATGTGACACTTCATTTCAACACAACAGCACAAGGATTTTGGAATGATCGCGCTGGTCAACATTAGCTAAGGTTAGAAATGATTTAGAGAAGTTTACTTTAGGGAATTGTAGTAATTTAAGCAAATATATTGACATTCGTCACCTTGTTCAGATGAGATTTAAACGGTTATCAAAACGGCGAGGTGGCGTATATGAAGCGATTCCAATATCCCTTATGGGAAAAATGAATGTGGAAAATGCGAAACAAACCGGAAACTAGCCAGTATATCATTATGACGCTAGGTTTTATGGGGATTATGACGCGTCAACTAATTCGGTCTATACTACGAAGCAGGATCTGAGGTTAGCGAACCAACTTCAGATTGAACCCTGGGAGTCGTTTGACATCATCTTTCATGGCCCAAGTACGGTTCCAATCCAAAGAACGCAAGTTGCCAAGAATGCCTAAAATGCCCAGATGTGTTCTTGATCCGTCTCTTTTATCGAGGATGCATGGATTGGTGACTTGGCCAGCGAGAACCCATCTGATATCCCAGAAGTCATTTCAAGATGTCAGGAGCGCCAGACAAACCTCGCAACTGTAAATTTTTACTTTTCTTATTTCAGGTAAACGGTACCTATACATCAGCATCGGAAAAAAAATGTGACGAGAAATGGACATTGTAGTCGCTGAAAAACAGCTGATTTATAAATTTGCTCCGACTTTTCGATTGGAGTTATTCAGTTCAGTGCAGTGGAGACGCTAGATATCGTTAGCTAAGTTAAGTTATTACCGGTAGAGAGGGACAGCTTTTTTAACTTTGTAGTTGATTTTCACTTATAAAAATGTCATATCGATCATATGAAATGGCTATAGTCTCCATACAACCTTCTACCAGTCATATTCATAGTAATATTTTATTCAGGGACTGCAGAGGAGATTACAGCCCTCTTAGAGTGGAGGGGGCGAATGAGACCCTCTTCACTGGGAAGTGGAATTCTTCCAAAACTGGATGGGAGTGAGAAGAGATTATAAAGATTATAATTTTGGCAAATATTACAGGTTCACTTAAATACAAAAAAGTCATCCTAGCCATGATAGTTGAGGTATGAAGTACATTGTGGTAGCAGGTGGGAAATAGGCACCTGCTGCTGTCAGCCAAATGACATTTTATGTAAAACAATAGTTTTCTCTAGTTTCTCTTTAACTAGTTTTTACTCAATAGTTGGAATTGTGGAATTGCCTAATATTTATCAGTTTCCCATAATAGTTGCCATGTGAATTTACACTGTCCTTATGTGACTTCCCGTCTAGCCCGAAGGTTGTTAACAGACACTTGCTCATCTGCGCAATCCTCTGGATTGTCATCCTCTTCCTCATGCTGAGGATGGTCCTCCACCTACAATATGTCGTCCATAGAGAGACAAAGGTTGTGGAGAATGCAGCAGGCAGCAACCACCTTGGGCATAAACAGAGGACGCACTGCCAGAGCCCTCAGAAAGATGGATGTCCAGCGGGTTATCAGCATGCCAAACGCACCTTGCCTTGGTGTGGTGGCCGTTGAACCTGGCCTCATGGTGTAGAAATGTTATACAGTTACATTATTTGGTAGTGTTGTTATTTACTGTGTTATTTAAGTCCACTACCAAGATCTGTTTTCATCATGTATAAGTCTAAGTCTTTGATCAGTGTTGTACTTGGTAGTGAACTCAGGCTGAGTTCACTACAAAGAGTACTTGGTAGTGAACTCAGGCTTTTGGAGCCCACTGTATGTTTGTGTGTGTTGGCAACTTTGGATTTAGGTCCGGTAAATATCCCAACCAGCTACAGGCTGTTGAAACGGGGTGATGACAGCCACAGGATGCTGCAGGCATGGATATCCACCATCTTCTGAAAATAATTCTGTTTGATTTTGTTCAATAAAGTGTTTTAGACCATTATTCCACATTGTGTTGTTTATAAATGTTCATAACTGAATTCTAAACACCTTAACTCATTGTGAAGTGGTTGATTATCATTGCTACAGCTCCGGGAAAAATTAAGAGACCACTGCACCTTTTTCTTTCCTTTGCAAAAAAGTTGAAAAGGAAGTTTTTGAGTGGGGAGCAGAAGGGGTAAAATGAAGAGACCACTGCAAATTGAACGCTTCTGTTCCTCACTCAAAACATTCCTTTTCAACTTTTTTGAAATGTTGACCGCCTACTGACCAATCAATTTTCGATTGAAAATGGCGTCACCATTCTTAGAAGATCCCGTGGATCTCAGTGTGCGGATAGTGAGAGGGTTTCTTAGAAAAGCAAGAATATTAAAGACCGACAAAACCCATTGGCTTTCTCTGATGAGTATCTTTATGAAAGATATAGATTCTCACCTGAGGGTATTTTTGTCAGCTTTTTTAGCCGTATGTTGCCAGTGCGACACATGCGCTTACAGTTTGACAGACTGTATGCATTTTTTTGCTACAGGTAGTTACACAGTCTGCCGCGCAATTTGCAAGGTGGTTCTTGCTCTACAGAGCTACTTGAAATGTGTTGTGTTCCCAGGCCACTTGCCAACGCACTCTATTAAAGAGGGCTGTTATGAAATAGCAGGTAGACAATAACTTACGTTGACTATTTAATCTATAAATAATGTAGACCCTATGTTTACTGTTGTATATTAAATGCAGCATACTCCTTTCATAGGGTTCCCCAGAGTGATAGGTGCCATAGATTGCACCCACATTCCGATAACAGGATCGCTAGGTGAGAGTGGAGGCAATTTTGTAAATCGCAAGTCATTCAACAGCATCAATGTTCAGATAAAGGAAAAATGAGTGTAGCCAGTGGAACCTAGTGGTTGGTTGGTGTAGGTTCCCCCAGAGTATAAAATACGGGTGGAACCTGGTGGCTGGCTGAATGCATGTTCACCTCTGGACAAAGGGCAGGGCACTTGGTGCTAGGTAAGCTACAGTTTTAAAGGTGGCGTGTGGGTGTTTTTTTTATATATATAGCCTATATGTGTTAAGGTTGTGAGATAGTTGTTTGTTTCCCAGCTTTGTTAGTCAGAGGTGTGGTTGACGGAGGCCATTGTTGGATATTGGGAACGTGTAAAATTCGCTAGCATTGAGAGGTATGTTTTTTATTAATTTTCTTACGGATATTTAAATGATGTAAATTTGTATTAATGAAGCTGAACTTTTAGAGTGTATTGTGTTTATAATGTGTGTTTTGTTTTACAGTGAGTGGAGGAGCTATCGCTGCTCTCATTGTATGTTTTCCCTTGCACAAGTTTAGTTTCTAGTCCACCTGGGCAATTGTGCGGTACATTCAGGCAAAAGATTTGGGGTTGCCTTGCCGGGTGGACTAGTTTATTTTCTTATGTTAAATGTTGGTTAGTTTTGTTCCTTCCTTTATCACCACTCCCCCATGAGTTTAACCTGGTCTGCTGCACCTGCAGGAGACTGATGAGGGTAGATCACGGAGGTGAGCCTGGGATATTTATTTGTGTGTTATCACCTATGTGCTAATTTCTAACTACTCTATCATATTGTGTGTATTATCTTGCGAAAATTGTTTTCACCAATGTGTGCATAGTATATCCAAGGCATTCCTTGCCCGGTTGATATTCTCATTAGTTTCTCATGGTTGCAGTCAGACCTACTCTTATTTTGGTGTTTATTGACATTGATTGTAAATAAACCTTAAAAAATGTTGTTTGTCATTTGTTTAACAGAACTGTGTCCCTTGTCCTGAAGCCCTCCCCTTGAGTATAAACCAGAAAAGTAACCAGGCAAGCCAGGTTCAGCCAGCCCGCAATTAAGTGATAAATTGCTTCCTTCACTGGATCTAAACCCAGATCTCCCACATGAGTGGCTGTGTCTTTAACTACTACACCACAGTACTACGTTTGATCAGTGTTGGTATAGCATCTCGACATTAGGTCATTTTGTCACGCGTTGACATCAGCCAAGTTTGAATTTTCCGCTAGACAAAGCATTGTTTAAAACTGACTAACGTCTCTTAAATTTACCTCCACCACAAATAGCATCTATGAACAATGGCTTTTGTCACTGGCTGTTTTAACAGCTTATTAGCCAGTAATAGGCTTACTAGTATCTAACTTACTACTTGGAAAAGTCATGAGATTTGAGCAATTTGTAGCGAGACTCAATATGAACTTAACACAGCCAAAGCTATTTCGTGGCACAAAAACATTCGTTTTTCTTTCATTTGTGAATTACATTGATAAAATATCAATATAGGTGACAATAACTGACCTTTTCGTTAAGTGAAAAGAGAATCGTGGAAACCCCTTGTCTTTTACTGCCCAAGGGGTTTTTATCTAGCCTATATTATCCCAAAAATCATGCACGACGCATACTTCAAAAATCCACCAGAAATAGTCACAATATAACCGTTTTATATTAGGCTCACTATAACGTATCTACTGAGGGCAGCAAACTTTTTATCTATCCAGAACAAATCCTAATGCACAATTTGTTTTGACTGTGACGAGATTCGAACGTAGATAAGCTCTATGTTTGGAGAGGGGTCAACAAGGCCTATAGTGAAAAGAATACCATCCCCACTGTGAAGCATGGTGGTGGCTCACTGATGTTTTGGGGGTGTGTGAGCTCTAAAGGCACGGGGAGTCTTGTGAAAATTGATGGCAAGATGAATGCAGCATGTTATCAGAAAATACTGGCTGACAATTTGCATTCTTATGCACGAAAGTTGCGCATGGGACGCTCTTGGACTGTCCAGCACGACAATGACCCTAAACACAAGGCCAAGTTGACCCCTCATTTTCTACTAAAATAAAGGTTAAATAATTACCATACACACAAGAAAATTATTTGTCCTAATTATTAATTCTAATTATTAATTCTTTACATACAGTGGATATAAAAAGTCTACACACCCCTGTTAAAATGTCAGGTTCTTGTGATGTAAAAGAATGAGACAAAGATAAATCATGTCAGAACTTTTTCCACCTTTAATGTGACCTATAACGTGAACAATTCAATTGAAAAACAAGCTGAAATCTTTGAGGGGGAAAAATAAAATATAAAAAACTCACAATAACCTGGTTGCATAAGTGTGCACACCCTTAAACTAATACTTTGTTGAAGCACCTTTTGATTTTATTACAGCACTTAGTCTTTTTGGGTAGGAGTCTATTAGCATGGCACATCTTGACGTGGTTAATTCTGAACACAGCCACATCCCCAGTTATAAGAGGGTGTGCACACTTATGCAACCAGGTTATTGTAAGGTTTTTATTTTTCATTTTTCCCCCTCGAAGATTTCAGTTTGTTTTTCAATTGAATTGTTCACATTATAGACGCTATGGTGGAGGTAAATAAGAAACGTTAGTCAGTTTAACACAATCCTCAATGGAGTCTAGCGACTGCTGAAACGTGTAATGGCGTAGTGGTTAAAGACAGTGCCTCTTATGTGGAAGACCTATGTTTGAATCTATTGAGAGCAATGACATTTATTAATTATTTCTGGTATATTCCACGATTCTCTCGTCTTTTCACTTGATGAAAAAGTTAGTTATCGTCACCTTTATTGATAGTTATTGTATCAATGTCATTCACGAATGAAAGAAAAAAGTATATTGTTTTACCATGAAAGAAAAAAATACGTTCTTATGCTATGAAATGAAATAGCTTTGGCAGACTCGCTAGCAATTGCTCAATTCTTATGACTATTCCAGTAAGTTAGTAGATACCGGTAAAGCTTACTACTGGGCAATACGCTGTTAAAACGGCCAGTGGCAAACGCCATACATAGACGCTATTTGTGGTGGAGGTAAACTTAGTAAGAAACGTTAGTCAGTTTAACTGTTTCGATGTCATTCACGAATGACCAATTAACTGTTAAAACGGCCAGTGGCAAAAGAGGATTTGTTCAGGATAGACACAAGAGGCTATACTGACACCCAGCAAATGTACAGCTCCGTTGTGTAGTGGTTAACGACACAGCCTTTCACATGGGTGGCCTGGGTTTGAATCTCGAGAGGGCAACACTTATTATTGCGGGACGGCTGAACTAGGCTTGCCTGGTTTCTTGTTTATAATGTTAACTACTTCATGTTTATAAATTTTATTGAACTTTTAAGCTAATATAACAAATAAAAATCAATTATTTACCAGCGTCACTCCGTAGGACATTACGTGACACAGAAGGACAATAAGACAACAGGCAGTCAAATGTTAAAAACATTTATTGTCACTTTCAGAAGTACCTGAACAATGGAATATGCTACTTCTAAATATCAGCAAAGAGCAAGAACACTGCTATATAAGATGAATAGTTGTGTTAACTGAGAAACATAATAAATTGATTCTAAGAGCAACTGAAGAAAGGAAACACAGCAAACATAATTGTTTTTATTATAATAAAAGCTATTTTTAAAACAATAAATGTCACACGTATGCACACACACACACACACACACACACACACACACACACACACACCCTTCTATCAAAAATCTGTTCTCTTTACTTTCTGCGTTTTTCTCTTAGAACTTCTCTCTCTCTGGGATCTGTGTTTATTCTTTCCCTGTACTTTCTTGTCCTTTCTGCACTTATGGTCACTGTGGTTCCTACCACCTGCCTTGTTCTCAAAATGTTAAAACAAAGAACAATATCAGACAGATATAAATTGTATGTACTTCTAAATATTTCATTCTTGAATACTTACACCGATCAGCCATAACATTATGACCACTGACACGTGAAGTGAATAACTGATAATCTTGTTATCATGGCACCTGTTAGTGGGTGGGATATATTAGGCAGCATGTGAAAATTCTGTCCTCAAAGTTGATATGTTAGAATCAGGAAAAATGGGCAAGTGTAAGGATCTGAGTTGCTTTGACAAGGGCCAAATTATGATGGCTAGAAGACTGGGTCAGAGCATCTCCAAAACTGCAGCCCATGTAGGGTGTTCCCAGTCTTCAGTGGTCAGTATCTATCAAAAGGGGTCCAAGGACGGAAAAGCGGTGAACCGGCGACAGCCAAGGGCATGGGTTAGCCATGGCTCATTGAGGCACATGGGGAGCAAAGGCTGGCCCATGTGGTCCGATCCAACAGACAAGCTACTGTAGCTCAAATTGCTGAAAAAGTTAATGCTGGTACTGATACAAAGCTGTCAGAACACACAGTGCATTGCAGTTTGTTTCGTTTGGGGCTGCGAAGCCGCAGACCAGTCAGGGTGCCCATGCAGACCCCTGTCCACTGCCAAAAGCGCCAACAATGGGCATGTGAACATCAGAAGTATACCACAGAGCAATGGAAGAAGGGGGCCTGGTCTGATGAATCCCGTTTTCTTTTACATTCAGAAGTCTAGTGGAGTCCATGCCTCAACAGGTCAGGGCTGTTTTGGCGGCAAAAGGGGGACCAACACAATATCATGCAGGTGGTCATAATGTTATGGCTGATCGGTGAATGTAATGGTTGTACTCAAAACCATTTAATCAATATTGCAATATAATACAAATGAGTCAATAAAATGTATTATTTTTTCAAAAATTAGTCTAAAAAATTAATTTATATAAGTTTATTCATTGGTTATGTCCCCTGGTGTGACAGCGATTTCCTTCAGTGTGACACCAATGCCATGTCAAACCAAAGGGCATAGCTGTCACACTAGTGGACATTTCAAGCTATATGGTCCATTTTGGGCCTTGTTGTTAACACTAAGCCTTCCATTTTTTTTTCACAAGTTAATTTATTAATAGCTTTTTCTACACAAATAATCAATCAATATTATTTTTTTTATTTTTCTTAAAAAATGTGTCACACCAAAGGACTACAAAACTGACCTCTTGTATGAATATGGAAGAAAAGTGGGATAATTTGATAAATATTTCTAACAAATCGTACCTTGTATTCAGTCCATGTCCTTGAGTCATGTCTTCTGTACTTCCTGACTTAAAGAGGACCACTTAACGTGCAAAAGTGCCGAAATATATGCCTGTTTTTTAATAAGAGTATTGTGTCACACCGTTTGTGTCACGTCCCCGCCTCCGCGAGCGCGCAGCAGAGGGCGCCCGCGCCCTTGAGTCTCAGTGCACACCAAAGCACACACCTGTCACCAATCACCAAATCACACACCTGTCCCCAGTCACCTCATCAGCACGCAGATTTATACAACTCCCTGCCACTTCTCCCCTGCCAGATCAATGGTTCATGTTTACATGCCACAT